>BGZK01003230.1:0-29335 GCA_005406025.1 Eumeta japonica
AAGTCTCCGCGTTGTACTCTAACATATTACTCACGTGTAAGCTTTTAATAGTTCCGTTGCAGGTACGGTATTTTTACAAAATTTCTATATATTTCGAAAGATCTTTACTTCTTATTCACTTCTGAAGAATTCGAAGAACGTGCTAAAATATATGATACGTATAAATTCAACACGTTATAAATAACAGCTGAACGGTAATCGCGGAGTGGTAGACGACGGTGGTCCTAGAGCCGGACGGTATAGGGCTCTGATAACTTTCGCGCTGGCGTATTGGACTATGGGCTTTCAACTTGGCTTGAATTCGACGACCCGCTCAGTGCGTCGCAGACCACTAAGCCGCCGGCCCCGGGTGCTCTTCGTGAAGAGCTCGGACCTCAATTCTAAATCGTGAGGGAGTACGCCTGCGCTTGCGGCGCTGTAACAGACATCCGATGTCAAAGTTATCAGAGTGAGATGTAACGAACGAAAACGATAAGTATGTCAGACTTGACAAATATATCCTTCGATTGTAGTCGATAGTATATAGAAGCCCGAAATGTGGTCGTGAGATTGAATCGTTATTGTCTTGAGTTCTAAAACGTTATACCTCCAATCTAAATTTGTTTTTAAAGCATTTTTCAATAAATGCGATGCTTTATTAAAGTATTCTTTGAAATGTTCTGTAGGAATAGTACTATATATTAGGATGTATAGACATACTGCGGTACCCTTCAGCAGTAACGAAACTTCTAGATTTTTCTTTTTCTCATATAGAACAAGACCTGCATGTAGTGACTACTGAAATCCTTGGACTTCAAACATATTTCAGGAGGAAAATTGGTAGCGTATTCATGAATACTCATTCTAATTTAAGGGGCGATCTATCGAACTCTAGTAAAGTCGGATAGAAACGGTAAAATTCAAATGCTCCCTTATGGGATGTACGAACCTTACAGAACTGTATTTTTATATGAAGGATATTATCAACACATGCAATACCATAAATTGAACGTCACTCTTTCTCAAATAAAACACTCCGAATTAAATACTATACCCGCCAGTGAAAACGGGAGAACCGCCCGACGACGTCAACGGAATTATGTGCGACCCTCATAGATTTTGTTGAGGTTAAGAACTCTTCACTGCGGTCTTTGATGACATCGCAACTGGATCTCGATCAATTTCGACTCACAATCGATTCCGGAATCTCAATCGATTTCTACTTTTACGTAATAAGCCCCCGGTTTTCCTACAAATCGGTATCGTAAATGTCGGGTGAACTAGCGGCTGCGCTGACGCTACTGGCGGCGGTTCTGCGTTTGCGCCGGTGCCAAAGCAGATATTTGCGAAATGTCAAGAAATATACGATCATGAAAATTAACAAGTCTTAGTACATATGGTTACTATTGTTTATAACTATAGATATTTATTTTGATTTCATCGATTCCAACATTCCGAAAAAATGCATTAGAATAAACGCATTAGAAAGAAAATGTTGGTGTACAGATGGATAGAACATTACGACGTGACTGTCATTTATCAACTGTCAACGTACGAGAAAGCGGTGTTGTCGGGTGAAATCTCTGTAAATAGTAAAATCTCCGTAAAATTAATATGAATATTCCTGCAAGTAAGCATTGTGTAATAAATTTATACAGGGCTATTGAACGGCCTAACGATGTATTTGGCAAACATTTGCCTTTCAGGATTGTCTATATACTAAACTAGGCGCCTTCCTTGAAAACGATAAAAATAATATCTAAACGTTGTTTTATTTGGCGTAATTTCGTAGAATTTCGACTGAGTAATTACATTGTCGATGTGTGATTGTTTCGCAACTACAAATGGCACTACATGGCGTAAATTACGCATGGAATTACATAAATGAAATACGTTTGGCGTATTTATTATGTATATATATATATCATGTATCTAAATATTTATTATTACATAAGCTAGTTTTCCCTCGAAAAGTTATCACATTCTCACGGCAAATTCGAAGGCGTCACATCTCGCCTTTCCAGGCACTGATATATCGAATAAGCAGGATCCTGTGCACCCTAGAAGCCTTCTATTTTTCGCGATATTTTCATACGGCGCGTCGAAAGAAACGGCCCGGCGATGAAAACCTCTCTCATTTAATATTCATCCGCTATCTGAAGAATGAAAATTCAGCGGAGAGTGTACCCACCGCCGACCTTCCGCGGGATGAGGCGTGCGGCGCGCGCCCGCGACCTCGCCGCCACGTTCAAGGTTCCGTGCCCCGTCTGGGAGGTGCGGGCGCGAGCGACTCTAGACTTTGACAGCTCGCGCGTTAGGGAAAATCGTGCACCGGGCCCGCGTCGAGATCTCTTCCATTATTGTTCGCTTTATGTCGCCTTCAATGTAATTTTCAGTGATTTTCGCAAATTGCCTCCGTTTCGACGCATTAGCGTTGGTTGTTGCTTTTCGGGTTTTCAAATAAAATTCCCATTTGTTGGCCACTTTATTATTGCTTTTAGTATACTAATAGACTCTGGTATACTCATAGACTACAGTGTATTCATTCTTAATTATTACATTTTGGAATTACTAATTTCGCGCGTAAAAATACTAATTCAAAGAAAATATTTTCACGAGTACCTAATATATAACAGGTTTTTTTTTAGTTGCCATTGATTATTTTTAAATACGCCTAAGCTGGTCTACGCTCGATGCGTCGCTGAAAATATATAACGCTTTTATTGTGACAGACAGAAAAGCCTATTGTTTAGTTAATTTTTCGATTTTCTCGTGAAATTTGAAAAATACTTAGGCGTTGCACAAGTTCAACGATATGGTTGTGATCGCATTAGATTACCGATTTCGGATAAGAATAAACGAATTGTCAACTTTCTAAATTTTATTTCTTTTTTTTTTGTGTCTGTCAAGTATACAGAAACAATGTTACTATAAATGTAGTTCTCGCGACAATGTGTGTACAGTTAGTCACTGTTTTTAATTTCTCGTCAGCACTGGAAGCGAATTATGCAAATAGATTTATATTTATGATGACAATGGGCGGCCGCCAAGGTTCCCCTTTGCGGAAGAAGTCTCCGTCAGCCGTTCGGGTGTACTTCGGCCGCCTTTAGTCTTCCTCGGGCATCTTCGGCGTGCTTCGTACCTTTTTTTTTTAATATCCTCGGAGTCGTTTCAATGGTGGCAAAAGGTGCGGATACATTGTATTCACACTTTTTTTTAGATAAGTTTTACATTTCATACCACGCATTCGTTGTTTTTAATTGTCGTGGCAACATTGATTTTATTTTTGTTGGACTCTGTCGTGATAGGTTTACTGTAATGCTAGGTCACGTGACATTCATACATTCGTACTGTGGTAGTACATTCGTATTGCAATACGTACATTTAACATATAGTTGTGGTATAAAATAAACGGTTTTATTAATTTCATGTGGACGTGGGCCTTGAAATACATAAAATGATGTTCTGCTTTCGTCTGAATTCAATTTAATTTCATACAGATCTTTCAATGAAATGTATTAGAAAATTTTTAATATACATTTTAATGAATATTGTATTACACAAAGTAAAATTTCTACTACTATTTAGTACGACTGCAACGCCGCTATTGCAACGGAAGGAGGGAGATAACAATTAAACTAGGTTTAATCGGCAATCTATTTGTATATTTTTATTCAGTAAAAAAACTGCAATCTCTTCAAATACACTTTGGTATTTATTACGCGGATTACGTATTCGAATCGCTTCTTCGGTAACGACCCCGCTCGCTAATTTTTTTTCTGCGCTACTCGGTGACTAAAACCCATCGCGAGCCGCCGGCGTGCCCCGCGAACTGGAGCACGACCATAGACAATTTTCTCCTACGACGTCGAGTCGCGTCAAATTTTCACGTGTCAAATCTAATTTCAATAGATTACGGTATCCGTCCGCCGTGATTCTGTCCGCGCTAAGGCGTAGCGGACGAGATGCGACAGAGCGGCGGACGGATACTGTTATTAGATAATACGGGACGAATTTTATTTAATTTATCGGAATAGGAAATCCATAGATACGATGCTCTTGTACATGTTTACGATATCTTGTACATATTTATGACACGTCGTCATTCGTGTCCCAGACAGCCACGGGCGAGGTGAGTTTTGGAACGAAGTCCTTTAATTTTTCATTTAGTATTTTTTAATTTAACTATTTATAGTTTACTATTTCATATCTAATTTTAAATGATTGGATATTTTTCTTAAAGTCTCAAATGAAACTCTCGATTTTATTCTTCACTTTGAATTATTTATATTCAAATATATTTATTCCTGACGGGGTCCGCCGAATGCACATTTTTGGAAGTTGCAATTCAACCTCGTGGCCGATATCAAAAAGTTTGAAACATTAAGTCCACTGTCGTTAGTTATGAATGAAATAATTTATTTGGCCTATGGGAACTAAAATAGATTTAAGACGTGATGTTTTATTGTATGCGCGCATACATCACAATTGAATTTAAAATGTATCTTATTTCACAATTATTTAGCAATACTATCTTGAATAAGTATAAGTAATTGTGAATACGCATTTTGATTTTCAAAATGACAAAGCGTATAATTTTTCAAAGCAAAATAAACAACTAAATCCTAATACATACAATAATAGTTATTGATCATTTTATTATAATTTTATATTACAAATATTGTGATAATATTTCTTCCTCCTCGCCTCTTACAGGCCGTCGACTGGTGGTCGGTGGGGTGCTGACGTACGAACTGCTGACGGGCGCCTCCCGTTCACCGTCGAAGGCGAGAGGAACACCCACCAGGAGATCACCAAACGGATACTGCGCTGCAACTACCCGGTGCCTCCGGACGTCGGTCCGGATATCGCCGATTTCATTGCCAAGTAAAGTATAATTCTTTCACGGGCCTCATTCGCGTTACAAGAATGAGCTTATCAATTGATAATAATTATTATAACCGACACGAGTGTTTATTCTGCTTGTCGACCGCGATGACACGGCCTCTATGTACGACGATTACATTTTACTAGCTATTCAAACATTATCGACCCGTGTGAATATTCGAGAATCTTTACCCTCCAGGAGTGTTTTATATGATATGCAGCAGTGACATAAGTTGGTAGTGTGTGCGTCTGAGTCGACGCGGCCGTGAACATCGTGCGTCTACATGCGCAACAGTAGCAACCATCAAAATATATTAGGAAATTTCCTTTCGACCTGTAGCGAGAGACTCTCGTTGCTATGTTCACACAGCCTTTGTAGCGCGTGCTCACTCAGTAGACAAAAGGTTGTTATGGGCTAGGTGTACACAATATTTGTTCTAATTTGTGATGACTCACTAGATGTGTAAGGTCTTAACCTGCACGAGGCATACCCTCCTACAATATTTTCTATTGTAGCTCTGAAGCCTCGAAGCTTAAACTCTCCCACGGTGGCCCGGTGTAGATTAGAGACGCCAACGACTATTGACGTCGACGTGATGGTAACGTCCCGCACCGACAGCTTTACGTGCTCCGACAGGCTCGGAGCTAGTGTCCATATATTTAATTTAAAAACTTGATTAATTCGTCCATACTCAGGATAGAATCGATATCTTCCGATTCGAAAGATCTGACTTAACAATGAACCATCGCGGCAATGTCGCGATAGACATCTATTGTAGGTGTAAAAAGTTGCATGGTAAAGACAGAATTACCCAATGATACAGATTTACGTGATTCCTATCGCGCAGGTTATTGGTGAAAGATCCACGCAAGAGACTGGGAGGCGGAGACGGAGATGCCGAGGAGCTGAAGAGACATACCTTCTTTAAGGTTAGTGAGTGATCGGCAAGTATGGATTCATCATCAAAAACGGTACTTAAAATAACGAATGAAGGGTTTTACGAGCTGTGATTTTACCTGTATGTGTATACAGCGACCTACACGGTTTATCTTCGGACTCAATGCTCGGAGCTTTTATCATGTTGTTTATTTATCAGCTTCGCCTGCTTCAATTTTAGGGATAGGAAGACAATACGGGTTAGATAAAAATACGGGTTCTGTACAATGCTCAAGAAATAATGTACTATTAGTTTGCTCGTTTTTATTACATAGTTAACTCATCACATATATATATGAATGTGGGTAATGAGAATTTTTCTTTTAATAATCTTTCAAATTATAACTCATTTGATGATGATGATCATCTTGTTGCTTTCATTTCAGCGCCTGGACTGGGCCGCGGTGGCGCGCCGAGGTGCCCGCGCCGTTCGTGCCGCAGATCGCGCACGCGGCCGACACCTGCAACTTCGCCGACGAGTTCACCCGCATGCCGCCCACCGACTCGCCCGGGCGCCCAAACACCACGACAAACTGTTCCTAGGTGCGTTTCTGCCGTGCCGTGACGTCACTGTATAGATAGGTGAAGTCGACCGACGTAGAAACTCACACCGGTCGAGCGTAGGACGAGCGAAGTCGAAACGAGTATGAGCAGAATAATCTTCTATTTCCGATAAAGAATCCACATCCCCACTTCGTTCCCGCTAGGTGTCACCGCGAAAATAGCACTCGGCACAATCTATTCACTAACACAACTATCTAACTGGTATTATGCTCGCTCGCTATTTCATTGTTGTCGAATATGGTCTATTTTTTCTATGGTCCAAAGTAATAGTAAAACATCTCGTCTCAGTGTTACCTTTCGTTACAAATCCAAACTTCAAAATATACCCGACCATTTAAACCTTGGGATGATAAGAATAATGGATCAGTCGAATTGTCTTTTCCGTGACGTATTAAAGAGTTGTCGCTGTCGCTGACTCGTTTTAAATTAAACGGTGCCACGACTCACATGTCGAATCGTCACCTTTCTAAGGCTGTACTCCAAGCTTAATTTTTCTAAGACCATAATATTTTAATCTTCACTTTTCTAAGGCCGTGTGCGCGTAGTCTGATCGGTCCCGTGTGCCGCTTCTGACACCTCCATTCCCCAGGATGGTGTTAGGTGGACCGTCGCCACGTTTGAAATTCGTGAACATGTTTTAATTTATTTGGTCCCGTCAAATTTATTGTGATGGTTGTAAAAAAATAATCTCTATAAAATTATAGATACGTAATGTTGTGTTCATAAATTATTACGGTCTCATGAATGGCACCAGGTTACGAAATTACAACCTAACTATAATGTAAATTCCACAACTGGAAATAGAATAATATTTATTACAGTTAAATTATACGCATGAAATTAGAAAAAGTAATGAGGTCATAATGTGAGTGTCAGATCTACACTCTGTTATTATAGAACATTAAAATTTTATAGCACTTCTAAGGCAAACGAGCTTGCGCATTACCAGAATGAAGTGAACACTACCGCCCGTGGGCACCACAACCCGAAGGAGCGGGCAATGCTCTACCGGCCTTTTGCGGAATGGGATATCCGATGGAGGGTGGGGTGATGGAAAACGTATGAGCCACCGGAACTCGCATTCACTAGACGAAAAGCGGAAACTGTTGCTTCACGTCCGTATTTTATAAGAGTGTGGGTACCTCGAGCCGGTCCGTTTCCGTGCCGCAGCCAAGTTGACAGCTACGGCATGGCTCTACCACTGACAACGCATAACGCGTAACTTACGTAATCTATATTACATACGTAATCTATATTACATACGTAATTTCAGGGTACTCGTACGTGGCGCCGAGCATCGTATTCTCCGAGAACGTGATCTCCGACGAGATATGGCGAAGGCGACCGGCCGGACAAACGACAATCTCAAAGGGTGGAACGCAAAGGTGAAACAATGCAGTGTACGTCTATGTAAACTATGTCGATCGGTGCAGTTTTGATGCGGTCATAACTTCAGTGATGTTGTCTATGCTGTTCAATCGGTCATTCCCAAAACCGATTTGAACGCCGCAAAGGGGCTGGTGATAACAATCCAAAATTAAGGAACTGTGAATAACTCAAAATAGTCCCTTTACCGTCGTCATCTGTTTGTTATCATATGATATGAAACTATATGTATGGTTTAGAAACAAAATTTCATCGTTATTTCGTGCTACAATTACCGCTAGTGCATTAAATGAAATATGCATTAGCGGTAATCGGTACATGGCAATTGAATTTTTTACGTGATACTACACCCACAATCGCGATCGGTAGTCGCCGAATGGTAGACCCATTGCATCTGAATAGGAAGTCAACGGATTGTATCTGTGATCAGAGACGATTTTATCAATTTATTTACTTAGATCAAGTCCATTTGCAAGAGATATATGCCAAGATCTTACCATGAAAACCTATAGTCTCTGCTTACCCTTCTGGGAAATAAGCTTGAGTTTATATTATTGCAATATTATATAAAGTCAATTTGCACTGCTTTCTCTCACCTCAAAAACACACGGAGTCGTAGTCCCAGACATTGCCATTATATTAGCGACAAACTGTCGTTAACATCAAAAGTGTAGTGAAAACAACTTCACACGACAAGATGTTAATGTTCTTAAACCTCGGTCACTTAAAATAAGAGTGTAAAGTATGTATACATTTGATATGTCGTGAATTGTTTAATATCGTGTATTCTAAAATTCTTAGCTTTAGTAAATAAAGTAATTTGTCGAGAGAAATGACTGATTTTGAGAGAGCTGAAAAAAGAAATGAAATTATTTTCATACAATATGGGATGTTTTATATATTTGTCTTCAAATTCAACTCGTGAAATGCGGCATCCAAATCAGTATTAACTTATCATTATAATGTGATTTATCACTTGTTTGGCGGTACTACAAGACCGATTTATCGGTTCGGAAATACTAGTAGGAGAATAACCAGTAAGAATTACTGACACAATAATAACTTTTTTTTTTTAACGAATTGGGCTTTAATGCAATTTTTTTCAAGTTGATTATTATTTTATTCCATTATTCCCTTGGGTATTTTATTTAAAGAAAAAAAATTATAGTCGCCCATAAAATACAATTATCAATCCTTGACAGTCTGTACCCTGGGAGTTACGAACATATTTTTTTATAACCCTGTAGCGGTTCTCCACTTTAAAGAAGGCGTTAGTTACAAGTATACATAATATTTTCGTTAAAGCACTTACAATAGACACTGATAATATTTTCCTTCGAGTGAGTTCTTATATTGTTTTTTAGATTTTATCTTCCTTTTTTCCAAAAGTGTAAAACAAATATTGTTTGAATGTTTACAGCTTTTCTCAAAGTAAAATACCTTTAATAAATTTAGTAGTATAATATTACACTACTAAAGTACGAGAGCTAAAGTAAACCAATCTCGCCGTCGCGACATTAGTACATCGTCTTATTTGCCTGATTCCAAAACTACAGAACTCTGTTTATTTTCCACTCTCATAATATGTTGACCTCGTAACTGATGCCTATGGTAACACCTAAAACACAATTAATTTTTTTGGGTAATTATTGATTTGATTCTTTTATATTTATTTAGACGAATAGAATTATTTTAAACATTAATAATAAAACATAAGGTTATATTCAACTTGTAATGTTTATTTTTAGACGACGACGTATTAAAATAAGTCAATGTGCAGTCGAGAGACTCGTAAAGAATGAAGTTTTAGGAAAATAGTAATTTATTAAAAGTAGATGTAAAATAGTACTTTTTGGATTATGTAGAAAGCACTAAATAATTAATGTCAAGAAAAAAGAAGGGGGCGGGGAGGCAGGGAGTAGTTAAGGGGCGTAGGAGAGGTGATTATTGTGGTGAGGGGGAGAGCCAGTTTCTTGGAGCGTGCGTAACGCGTTTTCATTATGTTACGATTTTTACCAGTCAACTCCTGTCACGGGCCTCGATAAGAAATTGCGTTTCGATAAAAATTAAGAATGTGAATTTTAGCATTAAATATAATATTGATTTGCATACAAAAATAAGTTATTTATTTTATTAGTAAAAAAAAGACGTAATGATTTATTGACGGTAATTCCGGTTAGTTTCGGGGCAGACGCATGCGTCACGCGCGGCAACGCACTCGATCTTATGACCGCCTGCTGTGATCACTATGACCCGCTATGACTGAACAAATATTAAGAACTTCTGGTCGAGTCAATTACATTTGTCTAACTATTGGAATATTAAGGCGAATAATATAAGAAACGATCCTGTGATTATATCACTTTTTTATTTTGTAGGATAATCATTTTACTTGTTTATTTATAAGCCATGCCCATTTGCAGAAAGGTAGGCAGAAACCATAGATCGCTGCATGGTACAATCTTTACATGACTCTGTTGCGTCATCGACATCCATGACGACAAGCTTGTCCGATTAGGTGCCAGAACTTGACCCTTTTTAACATGCCATTAATTTGAGCTACATAAGATTTTCTAGGGCATCGTTCCCTCCATAGACATTCTATCTATTAATTTCTTTTGTAAATCTGTTTTGATTCAACTATCTCCATGTACTTTTTTTACAATATATATTCTTTCAAAACACCCTGTTCTCTGAAGTAACTATTCTTATATCTATCTTTCAAGGACATCCCACATGATACTACTAGAGATTACATCTTGATTGTTTTGCATTGATTTTATTTTCACTTTCTCTTTGCCATACTCAACTTTCACTGCTATGTATTAGTAGAGACCAGAATTCCATTAAGATATGGCAACGCATTAGATTATATGATTCATAATAACAAGCAGAGCCCTTTCGATCTATTTCTGGCATTTATTTCGCTTTAGGATAATTTGTTATTGCTAATTTCTAAATGTATAACCCATGCAGAAAATTGTATTAAGTACTGTTTGCATTAAGCACTACTATGTATAAAATTGAAAAAAAATGTCTCGTAAGTTAGTTGATTCCGTGTATAGATATAGTTATTTATAACCTTATAATAAAATTATTTTAAAAGTGTAATTTTCTATTTTATCCTCTGAATTATACAAGAACATTTGTTACCGCTTATACTCGTCTAAGGGGCTGTTAAATGTATCCATTTTATTAATCTTTGTTTTATTTGTAATACCTATTTATGTTACTAGATTATATAATATTATCATATACACTACATATATGCCCTGTTATAATAAATAAGTCTTTCATCTCTGTAAGTAAGATTCTTATTTCTACAAATTAAGTATTTGAGTTTTACTTTTCCATTTAATTTTATTATTCATTTGCAGGATTCACCATTTTTTCAAAAGTATGCAGTAGATGTTAACACGCCCATACTCGGCGACGGGTCATACTCCGTGTGCAGAAAGTGCATACACAGACAGACGGGAGGGAATACGCCGTCAAGGTGGGTCACGCCCTTAAAACCTATCCTATTTTGTTGTTGAGGTATCCGGCGACGGCATCGTCACGGCGCCCGTGAGTATACTGGGGTTGCTTGATCTTTGCATGGTTATTGACTGAACAATTAATTTATTTTTGTATTTCTAATGAGAAACTTAATGTATTTACTTTTTTGGGGCTACTTGAAATCCCATTAAATCGCAAAATAACTATAAAATGATTACATTACAGATATAACTGTTATTTGTTTACTTGTTTACTTAATTTAATTTAGTCAAGGCCTAGAATTCTCGGGTGAGCTTGTCCCTTAGACAGAGAGTGATAAAGTCATATGAACGGAAAAGAAGTTCACAGTGCATTTTCTTCGTTATACCACTTTTATGCTTGTCTGTCTGTTGGAGTTACTCGCCCGCGAATGCCAGCTTTTGACCATGTCTTGACGCTACAATAGGTTGGTGGTTCAGTCTCCCTGTCAAGTTCTGATCGCATGTCCCACTAAGTGCTTTCCTAACTCCTGTCCGGGCTGAATGTGTCGATTGTATTTACTTGCTTTAAGGGTAGAAGAAAACGTCTTAATGGAATTTTCATTTGAAGATTCACTCTAATAACGGAAGTCCGAGCATTGATATTGTACAGAGGTGTATAGAGCGTTATACTAGGAATGCTTCAAGATCAAAATTAATAAATGCAATGCTATATTTGACAGCATGGGTAGGCATATAAGATTCATGGTGTATAATTGTTATTTACTGTGACATCTGGCATATTACTGAATCGCCCTCTGAACCTGAAATATCTACTTATTTAGTGGGCTTAGAAAATAATTAGATCTATAATCACAACAAAATACGCCACTCGACAACGAGTGCCGAGAACGATATATGAATTATTAAATCATCACAACAATAAGTTGTGATAATTGATCACCGACAAGTTTTATAAAACATTTTTTAAACAAACTTTCACACCTTACTTGTACTTCAGGATGATTGATCTCTCAGGCAAACCAATGTAACAATGGAGTCGATTCGCTTGTTACCTTGTAGATAGACTCCGTTTTCTCAATGGTTTCTTCGCTATTTTTCTTGGAAATAAGTAATAGAATAGAAATAAGTAAAAGATAATAACGTTTGGATTTGAAAAAAAATGATATATGTGATTTATTGACGGCCAACAAGTCAAACTAATGTAAAATTGGACAACATTGAAAATGTCCAAAAAAAGGCTTTTAAATTTCTTTATTTTTGCGATCATCTCAAATCGATATATAAATTAAAAAAATGTTTTATTTAAAACGAATTATGGAACTATTAAAATGACACTGGAACATCTCGTTCAGCTGTCATTAAATTGTCAATTACGAAGAAAATTCAAATTTATTGGTAAGTACCTATATAAATTTTGAGGCGTGACAAGTGCTAAACTTCACTGATGAAATGAAATTATTAGACTTGTCACATTTGACTATGCTTATCTGTATGTGTTGTAATCAATACAACATTTCAAAATGAAGACCGACACAGACAAGTAAAACAGGGATAATGTCAGTGTATTATTGAAATGTTTTCATTGTTTGATGACTTATTTTAAACACTGCATAGACGAAATTATTACCTTTTTGATTAATGAGTTGTTTTGAAAAACTTTGAACTACTTTTCAAAATATTTAATGTGTAAAATGTTGTGCACAACATAACAACAACACATTTGTTTATTTCACATGTCTGTAGATATTGAACATATTTATGCATTGTGGTTGATATTAAAATTGTTTTATCCATTTCTAGATATGTATTAAACATTTGTTGATGATACGATATGATGTACCATATCATATGATCAATGTGTAACAAAATATTGTTTGGTTAAACATCCAAGAAGTTTCTATTTCTGTTTAGCTAATTACATTATTAATTGTACATTCCCAATTTTAGATCATATCAGTTCAGAAAAAGGACATCAAGCAGGAGGTGGACTTACTGAGAGCATGTCAGGGATGCCCCTACATTGTGACATTGCATGAAGTGTTCCAGGACTCGGTGAGAATTGAAACTTTAATTCTGTCGCTATTATCATCTCGTCTGTTGTCAAGTTTTTAGAGATAAATGTACTTAATCATCGTTTTAATATGGTTTCATAATTTGGTAGCTTCATCATTTTTTAAATTTAAGCCACGCTTCAAGTCAAATCGATACCAGTCAATAGAGTCAGTGAATATTAGTCCTATTCAGTAATACATCTGGGCAAATTTGTGGGCAAAACCACTAAGTACATAAAAAATTGTATTAATAAATGATTTATTTATAGGCAAGTTGCCATGAACCTGTTCTAGTGCGTCTCAGGAAATGGAATTCATTAGGCTATTTACAAGTCATCTGAAATGTTATTTGAATCGATTTAAATGTTTGTAGAATCTACAGTTATACTAAATTTTTATAACTTGTAAATACTAGGGCTAGAGATTTTCAATTGCAATCTTCTAGTAAAAAAAACAAAGGTTTTTAAAACACTTTTACCAAAACAAAATTACTGCAATAATAATTGTGCTCAATGAACTCTTGACAGAGCAGATATGGACCTTGCAACTTTGATCGCATAGTAAGAATTATATGTTGTAATGGAACAAAACATGATTTTTATTTAGTTGCAACTTCCAGATTTAGCTAAAAGTTATTTATGTTCTTTCATAATCATGTCTTATTGTAGAGATTTGATAGTAAAATTACAAAATTTCTATTGTTCACAATCACAAGGTTAAATATCTAATAATGTAGATGTGGTTGTCATTAATTGACAGTGGGAAATGCTAATATAATACTCAATAAGTTATATTAAGATAACAAAATCAAAGCTGTCATTATAGTCTTTTGTTCTGACTCAACCATAGTTACATGTATATTGTGTTTTATCACAAAATGTACTAAAGTTTCATTGACTTCTATTAAAATATATTTTGAGATTCATCGGAAGAGTATCATAAAATCTGTCAATGAAAAAGAAAATTGGTAAAAAATGCGTTACAAGATGTCTTCCTATTATTTTAACAACAAATCAGTGCAGATCTCCAATGCGTCAACTCAAGTAGGCAGTTGCAAAGTTCCATAACATGCATATGCTACTTAACACAAACTAGTGATTTTATGTGGTGTTTAGATTTTTTTAAAGCAGTTATCCATTTTCACTTATAGATTTCTATAGGCAGCTGGCGGTCGCTGGATTTAAATCACACCATTTCCTCTGAACCAGTATGATTGCTTGTCTGCCGTAGACGCTAGACTATCGTTGTTTTGCGTAAAATTATTGCTTTTGTCGCGCGTTAAACATTTGTCATAGGTAAATCAAGTATTCAATGTTCTTTGCTTTGGGTCACTGTCCTTATCCGTGCCTGTGTTGAGGGATATTATGCCATTTTGTGTCATACTTTATACACACAATGCCCAATGTAGTGGTTGCATCAATCGACAATTGAGAGTTACAACGAATAATAGGAAACGTCCGCGTTGCTTAAAATTCGCCGTTAAGAGAACTTAAATATCCCTACAAATGACGTAATGTAATATAAGTAGATTTTATAACTGAAATATCTTAGGAAGGAACGACGATAGCCTAGACGCATCGCAATATCGATTTGCGATTTCGCAGGCATTCACGTACATCGTGACCGAGCTGGTGTCGGGCGGTGAGCTAGCGTCGCAGCTGTCGCGGCCGCTGCCCGAGCGCGTGGCGCTGCGGCTGTGCGCGCAGTTGGCGCACGCCGTGTATATGCACGCACGCGGACTCGTCCATCGTGACATAAAACCCGAGGTGAGCGAATTCGATGGAAATTTATTTCATTTTTCTTTTGGTTTGATCATGGTTAAAAATCCTTATTAAATCAGTGAAAATAGTTTTCTATTTGTCACTTTGGATTGTTTAATTAAAAACACTGACATGTACTCGTAAATAAGTCTCAGTTATATTCCATAAATATTATTTGATTTAATTTTCATAAAAATCTAAATTTCGGTCAGACTTTTACGATATATATTGATCATACTTTTACTTTCTGTTTTGTTCGCAAAGTCTATATATTACTTTTAGAAGCAATTCTCGGTCACTGTCATTCTAAATTACATATTGAAAAACCAGAACATTCTACTGACGACCCAGTAGCGAGGCGAAGGTGAAAGTTGTGGACTTCGGCTTCGCGGCGGAAACCAGACGCCGAAGAGCGACCTCGAATGATGACCCTTGTTTCAGGTATTGTCTGTAAAAAATTTTTTACCTTTCAAAACGACATCTTTTTTCAGTCTCCCTCAGTCTTGTACTAAATTTCTCCCACTGCTCCGTTCGAAAGGCCGTCGAATAAAATTCCACATCTTTTCTATTTTTCTTCAATCATGATCTCGGTCCTGGTTCTCTTCTAAATTATGTCTCGTTTTCAATTTCAATTCCAGTTCTATTGATTCTTCCTTTGCGTTACGTCTTTCCTGTCCTGGACCTCGCTTGCTCTCGTTTACAATCACAATCCCACTTTTGATATTGATTATATGTCTTTCTTTCATCCATATGAAATGTTTACTGTTATATTCTATATTGATGATTATTTTCTTCACCGGTCAGGTGTTTCTATAAGTACTGCTACGTTTTACTGTCCGATTCTGAGTCTGATGTCATTCTTGGTTTTGATCTCGATCCCACGCTCCGTTCTGATGCTTCGTCGGCTTATGGTTCCAGTCTCTTTTCGGATCTACAAGATCTAAGTATCAATAATCAATTATCACCATTGCCACTCTGCTAAACTGAATGTCTTTTTGCCGCTTTGCTGTTTAGTGAGATATTGTAGCACTGTAGCAGGTTCACGTGTCAGTTCCACTAACCTGGTTTGTATTATTATTGACGTAATAAAATAACTTCTAACATTTCAAAAATTTATAAAAGAATACAAGCCTCATGTCCTTATGGATGATCATAAAAACAGAAATTCTTTAATTGGTTTTGAGATTCTCTTGTGCAAAAATACAGTTACATCTTTCTATGAGCATGACCTGTGGTACCTTCATCCTTATAGATGCAACTGATCCAGAATTTACCTGTTCTCCTTGAACTTTCGTAATAAAAAATTGACCAAAATACCATAACCTTTAGACATGTAAGCAAACCTGAAGAAAAGCTACTATGCTTTTTGCAACATCAAAATGTATTTAAAAACCCATCATCAGTATAAATCTTGGTTTTCAGAATAAAAATTCGCTTATAGCAGTCAAGTATAATGTAGCATGCTAATTAATAAGAGAATTTTTAGAGTCGGTGTAATAGTTTCTGAAATTGTCTTTTACAAAATATAATTACAAAGTTTACCACATTACATTTTGGCATACATTTCTTGGATGCTGTATGACGCAATATACTTGCTAAAATCTGAAAATCTCGATTATTTAGTCTAATATCAGTTCCTCCATTGCATATCTCCATTTTCTTAATCCAATAATGATCATAATTAAATAATGAATTATTACTGACATTCACTCTATTTATTAAATCAAGAAAAATGACTTCATATTTACAACCCTATGTTTTTTTAATTAATACACAGTGATGTTGTAATAATCTATGATATTAAAAAGTTTAGATTTTGTTATCGTTAACGATTTCCCACTTTTAGTTATACACTGTTGTATTAAATTAAAAATTACTCCTTTCATAATGAAATGAAAGATATGTTATATGTATTAACCATCATTTCTATATAACTAATTTAATACCTTAGTTTGCCGTACGCGGCGCCCGAGGTGCTAGACCGCGTGAGGTCGTCCTCGGCGCAGGGCTACGACGCCAGCTGCGACCTCTGGAGCTTGGGAGTCATATTTGTGAGTATATTAAGCACGAGATACAAGAGTCGACATTTTGAATTTGATCGGACAATACTTTCACTCTGACGGCAAATAAGCGAGTTTGCTTGAACCTTCTATAATAGCACCAATTTATATGTTCTTAGCATATCACGTCATTGCAGCACGTTGGTGACATTCCTACAGGCTTTTTAAATTGTTGCAGGAAGCTTAATATATTTTCGACGAACATTATTCATGTTTGTATTTTGTATTTTATACAAATGGATCTTATGTAAGGATATATATATATTGTTTTAAAAGGTTCTACATACATCTACTGTTTCCATACCTATTTTTACAACTAGAGTAATTAATATAATAATATTATGTAATTGTATAATTTACAAGAAATGCAGAACTATGTCAGAGAAATTATAATAACTTTTCATTTGGTTGCTACTAACATAAAAATAGGGTTTTTATGGGAAATTGGGATTACCTAAAACAAATATGTCACATGTTGACAAAAGCGCGGCCTCTTTAGAATAACTACTAACTGAGAACTAGACATATTTTCATACAGTATAATACATAACTAGTTATATACTTAATACTCATAACATCTAATGCATCACAATAGTTTTTACAAAAATTAGAGTAATATAGTATTTTGTAGTGATGATTATGATTAACATACATAACTTATGGGTCTTGAATACTGTTACTATTTATTCCTATAATTAAATGGTACCTGTTTTATTGCACAAAGTAATTTGTATTACAAGATGTTTATTGGCAAAAATGATTTTGTAATGTCAATAGTGGTGTATGCCTTCAAACATAATATAATATAATAATATTGCATGTAAATGAATAATATTCCAATTATTTTTTATGGTATTCCATGTCTAATATCATACATCACACACAAATATGTTTATATTAATGAGGCAGAATAATAATAGTATACTTTGTTCCTGCAGTACTGCTGCATGATATCGCGCAAACCGCCTTTCCAACCACGTCCAAGAAAGCCCATCACCGCCTTCATGGACAGGATAAGAGAAGGCACTTTTAACATTGAAGGTGAGATTATTACCACATTCTTTCTTGTGATATTATTTATGGTTGTTAATCGCTAGAACAAGGATTCTTCTAGAATGAACGGATTAGTAGAGTTTCATTTTCGCAGTGTATAATTTAATCGCTTAATCGTTATGAAATTATGTGCTCATTGTTACTAATCTGACATTCTTTATGATCCTCCACCGCATCACTTTTTATTATTCACCAGGTCCCATATGGAACGGTGTCACAGACCACAGTAAAGATCTTGTACGGGGCTTACTGTCCGTGGATCCTCTGCGGAGGCTGACCGCCGAAGAAGTCATAGCTCATCTCTCCGACACTGGCTTCAAACTAGCTGTGAGTATTACAACGTTAACTACAATGATGTGATGATAATTGGAGAGTTACGTGTTGGGTTAGAAGACTCAGTAAGATTTCTTAAAGTTTATATTAATTTATTTTTATTGTAATATCAAATTTAATGACCCACTTTATATATTATCGAATTTCTTTTATACTAATGAAAATAGAAAGCTAATGGTTAGAGGATTTAAAGTTTTATGTATTACATTATCAATTGCAAATACTATTATAAAAGTATTTTTTATGTATTGTAGTGTCTATGGATATACTGTCTTGTAATGGATAAATTTATCATGAATTTGTTTCCAACTTTGATTTGACCATAGAGCTTAGTTTTGCTTATACTAAATAATACTAATCCATCGCTCTGCCTTGAAACACAATGCAAATTTTGATGACACTCATTGTTTCATAATAGGGTTTTGACCATTGTTTATGTGGTCATTTTGTAAGGATATCTCTAATGTATGTATTCATTATTAGAAGCATATACTATAGGAGCATGTAATATTTCTGTGAGAAAATATTTGTATTAGAGAAAAATAAGTATAAGACCAAAGAGCGCGAACGCTTCTAGTGGCTAACTTTAGTAAATGCCTAAGAATGATGCTTTGAATAGAAAGTTGAATTTATGTCACAATTACATTAATTAGAATTTGCGATGTTAAATTTAAAGTTAAATAAAAATAGTTAGAAAATCCTCATGAGATAAGTTTTCATTGGTGCTGGAAATACACATAATAAAGGCTTTATTGACAGTAGCATTTTCAGGTTGCTTTAAAATATTGCCAATAGAGGCTCTAGTGAGTGTTATTTTTAACTGAGCACATATAAAAAATATAAGAAAACTTGTTTTGGAATAAAATATTAATATGATCTCTTTCTGTGTATAATATTCTTAATTATCGTTTTCAGGATATGACCAAAGCGGATCTCTATAAGCGTAGAAACAAAAATAAAACTCACAAATCTATCAATACTGACACAAGTAGCCTGAGCAATTCGAGCTCATCAGAACCAAACAAGACGCCGAACGATGAATCTAAAGACGCTTTATTAGAGACCATAAACAACCTAAAGAATAGAATGAACAAACAAACGTCTATAGAGAATGACCTAGAACTAATAAAGCCCACACAAAAGATACTCGGTCAGTGAGGAAGCTGAGCCGGACTTCAAAGACCCCGAAATACATGAAGAGGTGCCGCCGTTAAACCGGTGGAAAAGACTTACTCTAAAACCAAGTCCAAATTAGACGAATATATATACATCGAAAGTAGTCAAGGTTTAGAAGGCACTAAAGTAGCATTTCCTAAAAGCAACACGACCTAATCTCAAAAGTCTAAAGATCAACAGACGCCTGTCCCCAGAAAAGGAGAAAATTGACAGTCAACGCAGTAAACATGACGAAAGCGCACCAGAGGAAACAATGAACGTCGGCAAACCAGAACAAAGATAACAAAGTGGAAACTGCTCGAGAATCAAACAAGAAACCCGTCAAGAATCCGAAAGGAAGTTGAACGAAATTAAATCGTCGTCCGCGAAAAGGTCGTAAAGTCAACCAGCTAGCGGTGCGAAAACTACCGGAGCTGCGAAAAAGACTAGGGCGGACAAAACTAATCCCTCTAAAGAATCCATAGAGAACGATAAAAGTGCACGGAGGCTCACGCGCAAGAGGCGCTTCGAGGAGACATTAGCGAAGCCGGTGCTGCGTGAGAAGGGCAAAACAGGACGAACAAGCATAACCAAACCGAAACCAAGCGTGAAACCGAGAGTAGAACAAATAAATCGAAAAATGAAATACTGGAACCCCAGAACAGAATTTCAGGGTCACCAGGCTACGGCAACGAGAAACGAAGTCAGTTTGTCCACTTCGCAACTGAAAACATAATACCAACTTTCTCCTTCGAATCCGATCGCAGAGTAAACTCTGTGAAAGCAACCAATCGCGGAGTTCCAACGCCAGGTCAAGACAAAAATCTTCCAATCAGAAGGGTTACAAGTCTAAGGCTAAACCTGTGAGACAAAGTAGGAATCGTAGAAGGTGAAATAACTAGTGTTCCTATTCCTTTTCCTGTTTGTAATTCTCGAGTGATAAATTTGAAGAAATGAAATATTTAAATATAGCTATGTTATTATGAACTTAAAAATTGTATGTGCAAATAATAATGATAAATCTATATGTAACGAAATCAATGTTCAATTCAATAAAATCATAATATTATTTATCTATGAGCTTATATAAATATATATATATATATATATATACAGATATATATAAAATTTCAAATTTGTACATGTATGAAAGGGCAATAACATATGTAAGTAGATCGATGACATCAAAATTTGTTATTTTTTTTTTACTTGCAAAATGTATTTTCACATCGAGCTTTTGTAATCCAAATTATAGAACCTCAAGTAAATCTAAAGTTTTGCTGTATGAAACTGCAGTGCTTGATAATTTATCGACAAAAATTAATAATTTATTCCTTTGTAAAGTTTTTAATTAAAAAATATGTATGCATAGTTTCCTTGTCTTGCATGCACTTTACTTTTAAATATCTGATTTTTAGTTTCAAATTAATAGTAGTTTAATTTTTCAAATATTTTTATTTATATGTTAAATTTTTAATAATAAGTACCTTTTCCCTTTTAAGATTACCACTAGATTTAATCATTTGATGTTGGTTATTATATTGAATAGTTGTAATAGGTAAATGGCAGTGAGAATGGAGCATTTGTTTGGTAGCGGAATTTTCATTTATAATTATATATGATGAATTTATGTATAAAAGCGCCAAATGTTCAGTGAAAATTTAAAATATTTAAAAAAATGTATTTATGATGAAAAATGTTCTTTATGACAATCAAATTATTTAGAAGAGGCTTTTCACATTTTAATTGATATTACTTTAGGAAAATGGCGATATTTAATTATTCGATTTGGAAGGCATATGCAATGCAATCAATTTCGCAACTTCGTGTATGTTGCCATTGATTAAATTTATTTGTTATATATGTTTTAGAACATTTAGTGAATTAAAATCAAATACAATCATCTACTTATATTTAGTCCATTCATAGTATATTAGTAAAGGTTAAATTTGTAAAAGTAAGAGGACCTGTTCATGCATGGTCTTATAGTTTTTCCTTTCTTCCAAATAACATTATATGATGTTAAAAAAAGATATGGTGAAAGTGCCAAAGGGTGAAAAAAATTAAGCTGCGTTTGTTGTATAAACAAATTTTTGATTTGTAAGAATCTTTTAATGAGATTTAAAATAATTGTTAATGTTGTTAAAACGTCATGGTCATTAAAACTTTTTTTGTAAGAGAATTTGCGAAGTCTTTATTTATGGATAATGTAGAATGACACTGTTCTGATATTTTGAATTAAAATCGAATTTCTTCAATTATTTCCAAAATAATTTATGATTAACTAATGATTGATTTAGAGGAAAAGTATTTTACACTAATTTTTCAATTTGCAATGCTACATAAAAGATCATTTATATTAATAGTATCCTAACATTATGTTTTTATATCAAAACGTTGTCAAGTATATCGAATGACTATGGCGCAACAACAAAAGTGCGATGTAGGTTTTAATTTAAGCTTTTACCAAATACATGTATTTTTGTGTCGTTTTCTGTACATATTAGAATTTAGTACAAATTCAATTCTACTTGAATACATCTCATATTTGGGAAAATTCTAATGACCATTTGTTTGATGTAATAAAGACAATTAAATGCACGATCATATCATTTCTGAATCACTTTGATGTTTAGGAATTAGGTTTAATGTTTTCAGTAAATAAGCAGAATTGGACGCTGCCAAAAAAAAAAATGTAGAAATGAAAATTGCTTCGAAATTTGTTTTGGATTCAGCCTAGTCCTATTTAGATTTCAATATATTTTCTAAATTGCTTCACAGATAGCATTAGAAAATTCATTGAAATCGATATGTAATAAACAATGAAATTTTCCCATTATTAAGGCATTTAATTATGATTTTATTAATCGATTTTCCATAGATAATTTGTGAAAAGCATATGCGCTGACCACTTGCGACTGTAAGTACTGAGCATGTTGAATACCTAGGACCGTTTTGTGTACAGACAATAAAATGGTTTTTTTTGTTATAACTAGTGGTCTGTCCATCACGTTTGTATCAAGTGCCGACTCTGTAAAACCAGCACCGAATTCATTAAAAAAAGAGAAACCGAAAACTATTCATTGCTTGTTTCAAAGTACAAAGATTATTACTTTTACGATAATGACTAATCTATAAATTTGTTTATAATCTTGCTAAAGGTAAGATATTAAATTTAAACTGCAATTTTCTGCAAAATGCAGAAGATGCATCAATAATTGTCAATTAAGTTTGACGTTCAAGATAATTATTTTGGCGAAATTTTGTTAAGAAATATCGGTGCCGGTTCGAATTTAGTTTGTTTTTGGAGATTTTAAATTTCCAAAAGTGTTTTATAAGAATAGCCTTGCGTCAACGTGGATGTATGTCAAAGTGCACTAAAACGGATCGTACCAAAGATTATATAATTTTATATATAATGTGTATAGAAATTATTCCGCGGCGAGGCGCGCACCGCTCACCGCCGATCTGGATATATTGGATTGTAATAAATATACTGTTTTAACATTTCCTTTGATGTTTAATTTCCTGTTAGATGATTTGTGCAGAAGATTACAATGAATTACATACTAGCTAATTTAGTTTAAACAAACAAGGTTTTAAACATAATTTTGGTACTCAACTTTGCATTTTTAATATAATAGTTTAATGATACAAACAATGTGTAGGTTTTCTTGTCTGCAACCCCGGTAAGGGTTGAAGAAAATTTAATTTATACTTCTTTGTAAAAACAGTAAAGCTGAACAAAAAGTTGTGATTAAAATCTATAGAGCTTAAAGTTTTACATAAAAAGTTCTATGATTTTTCCTCCTGTCAAAGTTAAACAAATTAAAACCTAAAGAATCTAAATGGAAGAAAAATAATTCATTAAATTTTAAGCATTCAAATTCCAATTTGAAAATTTCGTATTGTTATATATTTTTAAACAATAAAAAAAATATCTCTACAATAAAGATTAGATTTTAAACAATTATAAAATTCGCTTATTTTTTTACTTTCGATTTTTTTAATTCATGTTCATCCTTTAAACTTAAACTTCCCTAACTTGGTTAATTTTGACCAGAGAAAATGTAATAGAAACTTTTTAAGTAAAACTTTAAGCTCTAGATCAAACTTTTGTTCATCTTATCGTATTTTTGAAAAAGCACATATTACATTGTTCTTCAGCCCTTTCGGGGGTTGCAGACAAAAACCACACACTGTTTTTGTATCATTAAAATTATATATCAAAAATACAAAGTTGAGCGCCATAATTATGATTTCAAACCTTATTTGACTGGAATATATGTCGAGAATAGAATATGCTTAGTTATTTATAATGGAATAGTTTTTATCTGCAGCACCTTCACCTAGGTCCATCCGTCCTAATGTAACGGGCATTTTAATCAAAACTACAAGATATATATTGATGAAAATCGAAGTGTAGGTGTCTTGTATAATCCGATACTTAGTTTGGTGGTTAAATAACAAAAATAAATATTCTAGAGGGCTACTACATTCATGTAACAGAAGCTGACAAAAATTTTTTCAGGAAACATCAATGTGTGGCACATTTTGTCAGTCCTTTAAAAACACTAAGGTTTCTAAGCAATTTTTCTGATTATGTGAATAATGAAATAATCTCTGCAAAACTAGCAGATATTATATCTAACCCTCTATTTTATAAACCATATATCCAAAATATGAAGAAAATGACAAAAGTAACGCTTATTAAATACTTTCAACGAACATTATTTTGAACATGATCGGATGTACTGTTTTGATTGATTGCCGAAAACTACGCTCCTCAACAAAAGGATGTGAGTGCCATGAAGATAACACTCTGCTGATGCACTTTGTTTACACTAGTTTTATAGAAATAGTCGACATACTTGTTTTTCTAGTTATGCGATTAAAGTGTTTAC
Organism: Eumeta japonica; assembly: GCA_005406025.1. Classification (NCBI taxonomy): domain Eukaryota; kingdom Metazoa; phylum Arthropoda; class Insecta; order Lepidoptera; family Psychidae; genus Eumeta; species Eumeta japonica. The sequence goes on from BGZK01003230.1 coordinate 24,549, forward strand.
AACTATTACTAGATGTCTCGGCAGACGTCGTCCTGCCGGAAAAGCTTTTAAGCGATATGCCGACAGTAGCGCCACCTACCGGGTCCAATTGTGTTTTCAAATTATCTAGCGACCCATTGGAATATATATAGAACATTTCAGCCGTTTGACATACCGACAACAGCGCCATCTATCAGGTTCATTTATGAATTTAAACCATTCTCGAATCCACTTGAACACACACAAAAACCATTCAAATCGGTTGAGCCTTTAGGAGGAGTTCACTGTGAACACACGTACAGAAGAATTATATATATAAAAATATGCGGGAAACATGGAAAAAGTGTAACAACATACTTTTTAATCTGCAGTGTATTTCTTTGCAATAATGGCTTCGGAACCTGTAATGAGCATGGTCCGACATACTCTTATTGAGTTTTTATTTAATATATTAGGGTGAGATAAAATTTTTTAGAGTTCCGAGCCAAAATGGAAAAACGGAATCATTATACTTTCGTCATGTCCGTGTCCGTCATGTCACAAGGATTTCACTCAAAACTACAATAAGTATACTCATGAAATTTATAGTATAGGTGTCGTCTATAAATCGCTATTAAGTTTGGTAGTTAAATAACAAAATAAATATTTCTAATAAAGGCACTCCATACATGTAACAGAAGCTGAGTTTTTATTTTTCAGCAAACATCAACGTGTGGCACATACTTCGACCCGTTCTATTAAAAAACAAGGTTCTAAAGATTTTTTTGATTTAGTTAATACTTTCGGAAATAGTCATCCGACAGTAGCGTAAATTGTGTGTCCCTTTATTTTCTAAACCACAAGTTCAAAAACGGTGAAAAATTTAGAAAGATAACATTTAACAAATACTTTCTGCGCGAACATGATCGGATATACTGTTTGTGAGTTATTGCCGAAAACTGCGCTTTGCAACATAAGGATCTAAGTGCCATTATGATACATTCATGTTGGTGCTTTTAGTTTACACTGTTTTAAGAGTAATAGTTGATATACTTATTACACTTTTCTCTAATTATAGGCAACTAAAAGTTTATATTTATGTTAGGAAAATATAAAAAAAGTCGTGCAGTGTAGTTTTTATCTGCAGTGCATTTCTTTGTAGTGGCTTTAGAACCTACATTGCTCTTGTTTTTAATTACCGCCATCATGTGAACAAACAATTGATAATTTTTTTCTTATAAAAAAATACGAAAAGTTGATCAATAAATTATCACATTCAATAGTTTAATTTTGCCGACTATGCCGTCTATTATGTCATGTAGGACCAGTTTTTTTTTTTTATGGGTTAGTTTTAGTGATTGAAGTTGGATCCTCTTGTCAATCATTTCCGATATTTCCGATGACATTAATTCTACAAGGTTGACGTACCTAAAAATTATTGATCGGTTATCGTTTGTGCTTCTTGTTTTGTTGCCCAAAATGGGAAACTAGTGAAATAAGTTATGTGATTTTAACAAGTGTTCTCTATGTTGTAACAAGTGCTGCCTCAATGGTATTTATATAATTAAAATATAACTTGTCCTATCGCTGTTTATTTGTACATATAAATACGGTTTTGTAAAAACCGGTTTAGGTCATAAATGATTTGATATATACATAGTAATTTAGATGTTTCAGTCTCAGTTTTACTAGTGCCCACGTTCACGTGACAATTCCAAGTGGTTTTGGTTTATATCACAATATTTATTACTTGTCTATTGCAAGGTATTCATTGTCTTCACCGACGCGAACTTTTAATGCATTGAATTTTATTTATTAAAATTTTGATTAGGAGGTAGTAGCTATAAATGTGCTTACTTATAAGAAATATTTCATATAGAAACACATTTGATTATAAATTATAGGAAGTATACATAGTAATGACCAAATAATTCATTTTGAATTTTTGACAATAAATGTGCTTTTAGCGTTATAAAGAAAGTTCTGTGGGCTGAGGCTGCAAATGGGAGTCCAATTCTAAACCTAATATTTAAAACAATGTAACATATCATCCACTAGTAGTTTACTAAAATTATGGTTTGATTAATGCTTTAAATGAATTAAAAACTTTATATGTAAACAATTAGTTCTAAATCACAATTGAACTGCAAGTATGTGCATCACATTTCACTTAGATAATTTTCATAGTGTTCTAAAAACAACAAACTATGAGATAAAACTCAGTTTCATAGACGTCTATAGATAGCTCTCTGTGCAACATATGAACAACAAAACTATAAAAAGTTACCTTATTGAATAAGGGACCGCTTCATCATTTGTTGTAATCTTTGAAGTGAGACTTCTATAGCAATCGTTTAAGAGCAAAAGAATATTCAAATAACTCGAATTTTAAAAGTAAGTCGATAAAAGTCTGGTAGAGTTAGTTGTAATAGTGTTTTTCAGTATATGTAATGTTGATCATTTTTTATTCAACAATATCTGCTCAACTATGTAGTTTATGCTTACCAAATAGAAATATATCTGATGAAAATACAAAATGGCATCCATATATTATTGCTCATGATAACTGTCAAACTATTTAATGAAACAAGGCAGTATATACGTGATAGCAAAATATATCAACATCAATGTTTCATGCAGTAAGTTGATCAACATTTTAAATGCAAACATGAACATTGGTTATCCTATTCACACATATGATTCTTATATTTCTTTCTCCTGTGATGACTACCAAAATTCTTAGGAGATGGTCAAGTTTGGTGATGAAATGAGACCCTGCAGGTGGCATTTAATTGTAAAATCCACTGACTGCGTTTTTTTGATTGTTACAACGTTTGTTAACTCTGCACAGCATTCAACATAACTAAAGATACTGAACTTAGCTCAATAGGATAGAAAAGGTTCCACCATATGGAAAAAATATAAACTGTTATTGTTATTTAGCACTTTTGTTGTTTTAATTCGTGAATGTATGTTGATTATATCTCTGCTACTATTTTTAAAAATATTAAAGTTGCAGAATGTTTGTAGACTTTTGAAATGATGATTTACTAACTGAAAACTAGTGATCACTCAGTAGTCAAAATTCAATCTTAGTTTGTACATTTTTGAAGTTTGAATGTTATTGAGTAGTCTAATTCACAAGTGCCATTTTAGAATTTCAAGTTGGGACTGACTAAGAATAATGGTAGATGTTGTTGCATAATTGTATCTAAACTGATTGTAAAAATTTTATTACCTGGTGAAAAAATTACAAAAGTTATATACAATTTAGTGAAAAAATAGTGGTTTGGTACCTCTCAAATATTTTGAAAATTATTTACAATATCCAAAATATGTAAAAATATCCTTTACATATTTTGTATTATATTCTTTACCTTTACAGAAAATATTTATAATTTAATTTAGCAGCGAAAATAAGGCTAAGTATGTATGATTTGACTTTGCGAGTCTACCAACACTTGAGCAAAGAAAATTATTTTAACCTGATTGGTTAATTATATATTCATTTCATTCATTTAATATTTATATCTAAGAAATAAAAAAAAATGTACTAATTAAGTATACACATGAATAAAAAATAATTCATGGGCAAAAAAATTTTTAGTAGAATCTGTCAATCTAATATTTTTTTGAAAATATGTATAATTTAATTTAGCAGCAAAAATAAGGCTAAGTATGTATGGTTTGACTTTTGCACGAGTCTACCCACACTTGAGCAAAAGAAAATTATTTTAACCCTTATTACTTATATTCATTTCATTCATTTAATATTCATATCTAATTGATATGAATATTAAGAATTTTAAAAAATGTACTAATTAAGTATGCATGAATAAAAATAATTCAGGGGCAAAAATTTTTAGTAGAATCTGTCAATCAAATATTTTTGGTAATAAGTTAATTTTACTAATAGAAAGAAAAGAAATCCAGATGACTTATAAACTAAAACTTGGAATATTTTCAGTTCTTGGAGCAATTATTTAAAAGCTTTAAAATATCCCTGGAGGATAAAATAAAAAAATAATTTTTCATATTAACAATTTAAGAGATATGAAATAAAACTTAATAGCCCATTCAAAAATTTTTGATTATTCTAATTATTTTGGTATATTATCTTTAAATTTTTTTAATCATAAATACTTTTCTTTTAAGGGTTGTAAACAAATGCATTGCTATTTAAATTTTGTTTTGGGAAAATTTAATTCTTAATAACAATGAATTTTAAGAATAAAATCATGTTTTAAAGTTTTTATTACTAAATAACATTTGTTATTTTTTTATTGTTAAAATATTAATATCATGGAATCATTTTTTTTATTATTATTTATTATGCTCATATTTTGTGGAAAAAAGAAATTCAATTTTATAACAGAAAAATTTATTTATGAAATACAAAAACATGCAAAAGAATTATATCATTTTTTATAAAAAGTACAGTTTTCAATCTCTAAGAATTTTGTGCACTTAAACTTGTCTTTCCTTTCATTCTATCATCGTGTTACAAAATAATTTTAAAATATTATAAACACTTTTAACTCTTTTAACTCTGCTAAACAATAAATGTATTAAGCTTTTTAACAAAGCTCAATTGTCTATAATTTGGTTGTGCTATATCCATGCATGTCCAGTCAGTCAGTTTACTCTACATATATAAATATAATAAATTATATAAATTTGTATGTCTATGCTTACTTTTGTTTTGTCAAATTTGTAATAGATATTGTGTTGCTGCAGCTGAAAGCTGAAATAATTTTTAGCAAACGTCACAAGTGGCACATATTCTAACAGTGCTTTTAAAACATTTTAAGGTTTTTAGCATTTTTCTG
>BGZK01003231.1:0-29332 GCA_005406025.1 Eumeta japonica
AGCCATGATTGTCTTTATTAATAAAATGTAAACTATAAATAGTGATATTCTGGACAGCACTCTTAAGGAAAGACGTTTTCCATAAAAAAAATCTCATTTTTTCACCCTTTATTCATTAATTTCTAATTTAAATAGTAGATTCGAAATAATCTATAATTTTATATTTCTTCAATAATAAACCAAATTGACCTGTTAACACTGCTAAATTACTACATATTCATTAAAAAAAATCATATCAATAAAAGATCTTCAAAATATACAAAGTACTCGGCAAATAATTCGTCATTCTACCTTGTATTTCTGACTTGTCTGTTCAAGTATTTTTGACTTTCTCTACTGGTAACATTATTTTTGATGCGGTATGTATGAAAGATCTTGAACATTAAAAAGTTTGTTGTACGGATTGAGAATGTTGATTCATCTCAACTCAATAATTAATTATCGATAGTCATTTTGTATTGATACATAGATTTCTATTGATTCTGGATATCAGCGTTTTATTATTTTCAAAATCTTTAATTTGTTTATTATTTTGGATGACTGTCTAAAAAAATATTATCTTGTCTTAGCAGAACAACAATTGCCAATACAGAACAGTAATCATTGAAATTAAATAACTTTACTTTGCTCTTAACTATTTAATAGTTTCTCTACAGAATCAAATGTTATTTAAACTGTTTCAATGAACTAAAGATATAGTTACATTTAAAGAGTTGCTGACTTATTTCATATTAGCTGGATCGCGTTTGGAAACATTTCAAAACATGAATGTTGAGATTTTTTGCAACATCACATTTGTTGGCATAAAATCTTTATAATCCCTCCTCAAAAAATTTAACATAGATTTAATTGATTATTTAACTAACTATTAATTAAAATTAAAATTGTTAATAGAATTTTTTTTTTTCTTTGAATAAAGCCTCCACAATATTTGTGTATTTTTTGTATTGACAGATTCAATCTTTATTCTTCATAATTAAATCTTTAATAGAAAGTTTCTTTATATAAATGTGTTTTGAGATTATTAGTTGGTATTTATTAAGTAGACGCAAATTAAATTATTTCATATTCAATTTTGTTATCAAATATTAAACATCTATTTATCTACAGTCACTAACAATACGCATACGAAAATGTTTTAAATGATGATCAATCTTTCATCTAATAATCTTAATTCAACAAATTTCACTGTTCAATGTTTTATGAATATAATTATTCAATCTTTCATCTAATAATCTTGATTCAACAAATTTCACTGTTCAATGTTTTATGAGTATAATCATTGCATTATATTTTTTAAGAATTGAAAGTAATGTGACACAATTTATTTAATTCATCTAATTTACGTTCACGTTTTATACTTTTAGTGATATAAATTAAATTTGAGAAAATGTTCTTTAATTTTGCATTATTGCGACTAAAATTTCCCAAAAATTATTAAATGTAATTAGTAAATATATTTTTTCTATCAAATACTGTTTCAAAGGATCCCATTTGTGACAAGGTGACCCTAATTCAAAATGAAGGTAATCTTATTTTTGCATGTTTAAAATTTATTTTTCTTTGTTTTTTTCCTTTTTTTAATCCTTGAATTTTATAATTGGGTAGTCAAGTCTGTTGGTTTAAAATGATTAATATTTCTAAACTTAACTTATAATTAAGACACATCGATACATAGATGTTACATTAATTTTGATACCGCCTCAGTAGTCTCGAACTTACCGATTTTTCGATGTTCCTACCGAAATGGACTCTGCACTACCGAAATACCGAAGTGCGATGATTTTTCCAGAATTTCAGAAAATACATGGAAATTCTCCTGATTTTTCTACCGATTTCACTCCCCCATTTACCTGCCAATGTTGAGTGCATATTTTCCCAAATTAATATTATGAAAACAAAACAGAGAAATAGGCTGTCTACTGAATCAATCACTAACCTACTGCATTAAAAACGACTTTTCATGGATGCTAATTGTTATGACTTAGAAATTAATTTAAAAATGACTGCAGCTATAGTCAAAGAATATTGGTACGATCCGAAACATTATAAAAAATAATTATATTAAAGTGTGTTAGATTTCCGTTTTTGGCGTGCAACTAGTTTAACTTTCAAAATCTCTAAATTTCTGGTTTTTGGTTTTCTTTAAATTGCCGCTGACAAATTAATAATTGCCATAATATGATATATTAATTTAACAAAAGTGTCAGATGTAAGTTAGTAGATACGCTGATTTATACGTTATTATATTTATATGTTGTAAGTTGATTTTTATGTTATTATATTTTTATGTTGAAAGTGTCTTTTTTATGTTTTTACAATATGGTATTATAATAAGAGGATTTTGTGTTAAATAAATGAATTTGATTGAATATTGTAATTTTTTTGTCATGTACCGATTTTAGTGGGTAGCTCTACTGATTTCGCCATTGACGTTCGAGACCACTGTCCTGCCCTAGTAAATGTCAACCGCTTGTTAAGTAATTTGTCAAAAGTTTAAAAATGAAATATCAAAGTCGTTTAAATTGAGTACTAATATTGATCGTTTTATAGTTTTTTCTTCTGAAGACCCGATTATTCATACTTGATCATCAGTATAATTGTATTTCTCTAGAAAACGTTAGTATTTATATAATGACTATTGTTATGTCTCGATGAGAATCTGTGGTTCATAATTCACTAATACTTGGCAAAGAACTATGTATAAATATTGGTAGAACATTGTCAGACATAGTTATTTACGACGTAGTACATACCCGTGCATTCTCGTGCAAAGCATTAAAAACTATTACGTAAATTGAAAACGTGAGTTGAGCGAAGTGGTCGATCTACTTGAAGATCGTACCTTCCAGAATCTTAACAGTCGGTAAATTGTATATTTTTTAACTTATTATTCTGACCTCCATAGTTAGGTAGGTTGAATAGGTGACCTCTCAGGGTGACCTTCATTACATTGTCTTTCAATTGAAATAACAGATAATGCTGTAAGAGAAGTAGTATGACATTTTTGCAGTTTTTAATTTGATAATGGTACTTAGTTCAAATGAATCATTTTCATCAAATAGAAATCTATTTTAAGTGCATATATGTCTTCAAAAGGCCACTCATTTTTATTAGTACCTGGTTAAAAGTGCTTTTAAGTTAAAGGAGGAAATTTAACCCAGATTTGCTTATTGATGTAATAATAATATAATATTTGTAGAAAAAATGAACTGGGTGGTTATAAGCTTACAATTTTTTATGAAACAGTATCTAATCTTATTTTTATACATATACCAAATCTTGTGTGATCTTGAATTATTGCAGTTCATTTAATTGCATACTTCAAAATTAAGGATGAAATACATTTATTTTGTAAATATTCAGCTTTAAATCACAAATTAATCTAACTATAGATTGAAAGAAGTATTTACAAATCTATAAAGCTAACCCTTTCGAGTAATATTCAACAAGATGTACCAAAAAGTAATTTGAGTTCTTGAATGACGCAATATTGGTGTCTAAATCAAAAGGAAAAATTCTTTTAGAAATAGATGAATGGGCCTCAAACAACTTCTAAAGCTATATTCAGAGTCAAATTAATAGCAACAGTAATCACTGATATAAACCATGACTGACAAATAAATACAAATTTTTTTCTTTGCTTTCTATTTTTACCTTTAAATATGAAACTCTAGTAATGTCTGTATAAATTCATTTAATTGTTTGATATATAATTAATAATAGATTCACAGTTTAAGTTTTAAGATTAAAAAAGACTGCAGGTATTATTATTATATGCAATATGTCACCTTAAAGTAATATATATTTTTTTCATATTGTGATGGCTTTGTTTGTCCATATACACAGACTTTTAGGATTTTGTGCTGAAATGGCAAAAATGGAACCCTTAGAGTTTCATCATGCCCATCAGACCATATGTCACAGGCATTTTACTTAAAAACTATGAGATGAAATGCATAGTGTAAAAAATATATAATTCCATTGTATTAACGTCTGATACTCATAGTACAAACCTTTTAACTATGCTTAGTTTGGGGTCTAATAGTGCTGTGCATGTGTTTAAATATTATTATTACTATTATCCATTTGTCTTATACTCGACAAAATCGGTTTATGGAGCAAGAACGGGCTTATGCCAAGTATTCTACTTAGTTATTCCAATGTGTTTGGAGTTGTTTGTGTAGTGTGTTGTAATTATGAGACTAATGTGTATGTATTGTTGGGTCAATCAGTTTCTTCATTTTGATGAGAGGTAATGATGTTGAATTTAGAAAATGTTGTACTATGGAACAGGTGTAGAGGACTACTAACTTTTACATGGTTATGTAGGTGTTTTTGGAGAACTGTAGGATTATTATTATTATTATCTGTCTATTCATTTATGTCCTTGGTCTAAATTTTTCATTTGATTTTAAATTAACTTCCTAATGAAATAAAGATTTTAAACTTTAAACATAAATCAGAACTAGAGAGACACTGCAATATTAATTAAGATTCTTATCTATTTATTTTGTTGTCTAGTACAAATCTTGCAATCAACTTTCAGTGAATTTCCTGATAAGCTAGACTTGAAACTTTAAGTTACTAAAGCCCAAAACTGGACAACAATGCAATATTGCCTTACTATCTTGTTCCTCTGTTCGATACAAATATTGCAACAGATTTCAGATTTAAAATAATAAGTGTGTAAGAGAGAGTGAGAAAAAAGGAAAAAAATTAAAATTACATAGCAAAAAATTATTTTCTCTAGCCCTATACAGATTTCTGATCTCATTCAGACTGTCGTGACAATTTGCCATCATTAATTTCTAATAGTTATGAAAATACTTGTTAAATTTAAAATGACAAATGTGAGTGCATGTAATGGAAAAATAAATTATATAGAGAAAATCAGTTGAGAAAAAACACACAACACTTCCTATCTCTTGCAGTCCAATAGGATTAGGATGGATCCAATTATATTTTACTTCACTCATAAATTTTTCTTATGGTTTTGTGAAAATATTCAATTCAATTTTGAAGAAATTCAAAACGTCTTTTTCCCTTCTTTACCATTGAAATATTTTATTGCTATGTAATATGTATTACAAAAAAAATAGCAGGAACCTCCAGTCTTTTATATATTACAAAGATAGTAAAAATCTGTTGATTTTGTGCCAGTCATATAGTCAAAAAGTAGGATGGAAGGCATCACTCTGCTAATTGCCTCTCATTTTGAAGCGCATTCCTGAATGTACATATGAATGGTGTTCAGTTGTGAAAACTATCTATTCAGTATATGTCTGAGAGATAAGCCGTGTCTGAAACGGAACTTTGGGAGTAATGTGGTGTATACTACACTACAGCATTAACAGCACACGGTTGTTCGCAACAAATCAACAATTTCAGAATGTTTATAGTATTATATATGACAGTGAAACATCTATTTTGTTTTGCTTGCTATAGGAAACATTCAGGCACAAGAGATAACAAACAATTACAAGTGACTATCTATTTTATTGTTATCACTTTTTAAAATGTATTTTTACATATCTTATGTATATTATTTTGTTGTGTTATTTTGTTGAAATGAAAGACAAGACAGTTTATTTTGTCACTGAACACTCTTGGTCAGTTTATTGTGTCAATAGACTGCCCAATTTACAGTAAACATCCTCATGTTTTATTTTATCTGTTTTATCTGATTAAGGGGTTACATGCAGTTGTGAGGCTCAAAAACGATGTGTTTTTATGAATTTAATACAGAATCAGTTTTTATTTAAAAATTACAAGTCATGGTAATTCAAATAGAGCCAACTTTTAAAAATAAAATAGCATATGGATCATATTGATGTACACCGGTCCTGTAGATGATGTCCCGAACAACCTCCAAAAAAGGAGCTTAGTGGTGATCTCCATTTTGGTGGTTTGGATTATCTGAAATCAAAAAATATGGTAGATTCTTTTAAAGGATGGACTAATACAGATATGGAATGAAGGAATAATATATATTTTTTCATTTTTAACTGTAGTTTTCGCTCTAAATAGTACAAAATAGTAATATTTTTTTTAAATCTTATTCCTTCTTCGAATACCTGAGCAATATATTTAAGAAGACTGTGTAAAAATTTCAAAGTGATCGGTTTAGCCATTTCCCAGAAATCGAGATCACCGACTTTGAAAACACCATTTTGAGAAAAAGCCTTTAAGGTTTCAGAAGTAGTTTACACATAGTTAATTTTTTTCAACTTACATGGTATCATGTATAGTAGGCCATAAGAGTGACCTTCTGCAGTATCGTTAGCTTCTAATAAGTCCAGTTGGTGTTGTTGTCGTGCCATTCTTCCTTCTCGCATGCTCCCATGTGTTCTCGCTACGGAGATCATCACACGCTGTGCATCCTCTTTTTCAACATAAGCATGAGTTGCAGTGCGTAATGAAACTCCTAATGCTCTTATAAAGTACAATAACGATTTTGTACCTTTATTAAACATTCCAGCTGCAATGTAAATTCCTATTTGAACAACTTTACTGCCACACTGAACAATTTTTGGAGTTATTTTCCATATTAACTGATTATAACTCTCGTTATTGTTTTATATAAATCCACCAATACACCTATCCAATAATTTTACATTGCTAAAGTCTTCATAAATTATATATATATATAGTTTAAGCAATTTCAGCTGGTAAAGTTGCATAATCATGTAAGAAGATAATGTGTCTGTTGCTAGTGCTTTCTGCCAACTACACCATGAACCTTCTCCACCTGGACACATTTCATGCTGAGGCTTTTCATCAGTCGAAGAATAATGATAATATGTTCCCCAAATTGCATTATACATATTATCCACACAAGTTTGAACTGAATGCACGACTTTACTATGTGGCAAAATTTTTTAGACTGACGAATACTTTTATTTTAGGCGATAATAGCCTAATGTATCCATGAAGTAGATAGTGGAAATAGAGGTAGAAAAAGGAACCTCAGGTAGTGTATGCAGTGGTGGGTGCAGCTGCTACTCTAGTTCTTACTCTACGTACTTTCTAACACTTTGACGTGGCCTTACAAATTGAGATATTTCACTGAAAATATTAATCGGATTAGTTTGAAATTTTTAGAGAATACACTTTAATATTTGCACATTCCGAAAATGCAAAACTAATCTATTTTCTGAAATTTCTAACTACGTGTAACCCCTTAAAGTTACCTATCAGAATTTTATTTTAAATATTTGACATATTTTACTTTTTTGATTGTTATTTAGTAACTTTTAACTGTATATTTGTTTTTCATTGAATATATTATTACGCATTTTACTGATAAAGACAAACTGATTGTTAAAAGGGAGGCATGTAATTCACCCTCACAATTCCATTTATAGGTGTATGAGTAATACCTTACTCTAAACTCTGCTATAAACAATAAACATCTTAATGTTAGATAAAACATGTGATTTATATTCTCATTGTTTGAATCTTCACATTTGTAGTTGTCATGAACTTTGAGCCAGTCAATAGAGAAATCAATCTATCAATTTTATATACTCACATGTGAATGTTTTCTTTTTATTTCAGGTACTCTGCAGTTTCTATGTCGAATACAACAGCAGACATGGACGTTCTCCAGCTTTTATCTGATATAATAAGTACTTTTACCATTATATCAAGTCTATTTTTGAAAATACCTCAAATTATGACTATAAAACGAAAAAAGTCAACTGTAGGCATTTATATTGAAGCCATGCTTATGGAGATCACGAGGTATTACAAATTCTATTAATTTTTTGCACACATTTTTATATTCCTCAACAAATATTTATTCAGTACAATTCTTGAAATCGCATAAATTATCAACATCCTGGCATACAGTTTATGAATGTGTTATAGTACAAGCATACATAAACTAAATATACTGTTAAAGGGAGTAATAATCGAGCATGTATACAAGGATGTGTTTATAACATGGTTTTAAATAAACAAATATTTAACCTTAAGTTGGGTTATGTAGATGTATGTCGTGATTTCATTAATCCATACTAATGCAAATGCAAAAGTTTTTCTTTCTAAATCACTGTCTTTTCTTATTGAAATTTGATGAAATTTATGTATGCCTAAACCACTATACTGATTTTGTTGAAAGTTTGCATGGAAATAGTCTTATATCAAGGAATAGACATATACCACTTTTTCTTTGTTTCTCTAGTCATTTATATGTTTCTTCAAAGCTAAATAGTGTAGTTCAACAACAATAGTTCAATCGCTTTTAGTGGAGTTTAGTGTTTTAATAGAACACAGCATTTTGTAATATATGAGCTGCTGTCTGTTCATTTGTAAATATACTTATAACTTGATAATAACTGGACCAATTTTGAAGAAATTTGGAAAATTGATAAAACTGATAAAAAAATTGAAAAAAAAAATGTTCTTATTAATTTTATTCCATGTTTATTTGTATATCTCTTTATAACTAGAAGATTTAAAAGTCATTTATTTTTTTGTCGACCATGTTTATTATTTGCTGGACTTAGAGAAGTTCAGTGATGTTCTCTATTCCAATCTCATGTCCCACTTTTACCAATAGAACTTAACTTAACTAGAACTTAACTCTTAACACAAGCAAAAGCCAACGATTCTATACAATTGTTTTGAACTTATATTATCAACCTGTTTCTTAGCCATTTCTTCTTATTAACCTAACCCCCTTGTTTTGGCAAATTAAAATTATCATTAATTATCTTTCAGTTACTCCATCACCATGTTATACAACTATACCAATGAATATAGTCTGATGACATACTTGGAATACCCAATAATATTGATACAAATATATATTCTATTTTATTACACTCTTAAGTTTAAAAAAATGTTGCAAAAATCGAAAGTGTCTTTGATGATTATTATATACTGTGGTATTATGATTGGCTTTGCCTTAGAATTTATACCCAAACATCTTCTTAAGTATATGGTGGTAAGTAGTACTTATACTTAATTACTTTTACAATTAAATCATTATTTGCTTAAATAAATATTTTTGTGTAATATTGAGGATTGGTTAATTACAAAAAAAATGTATTGAATTAATTCAATATCTGAAATCACTAATAACTGTACTTTAATATAAATATGATTATTGATTTCTGAGGATTTAGATTATATTCTAAATTTAAATTTAAAAAATGTAAAATTTTATTTTACTTATTACATTTTTACTATAATTTAAGATATTCCATTGTTATATAATATTCAGCTATATTCTAGCTTAACTGCACCTGTGTCCACATTCATTAATTTATAGACATTGTTCTTGTGTCAACACAATTGTTATGTTTGTTATTGTTTTAGCCATTCTGCACTCCGCTGAGCAGTTTCTCAAAAATCACCTATATTTATGGAATACTTAAGGCAGGAAATGCAGATGCAGTATCTCTCACTACCTGGGCAATATCTGCTTTAACAAACATAGGTAAGTATTTTGCATTATTCCTGTCTTTACACACATAAACGAAATATAAATTATTGTTACAAATCAGTAATACCACATGAGTCACGGAAAAGTCAAGCTATTTCTGTATTAAATCAAAATGTTGAAATGCAAAATTGGGTAATATCATATTTATTACATTTACATTATACTTATTGAAAGCAGTTGTTTCTGTATTTCTTTTAAATGAAATAATTGTATAATATTGAATGAGCAATTTAAATATTACACTGCATTAACATAATACAGAACATAGCTAGGAAGCCAAGTTTGACTCGTAACTATGATGGGTGGATTGACCAATGAGTTTTAATTTAAATGTTTAAATCAACTTAAATCACTCACTTCTTACATTAGGAACATCTGAAGTTGTCGGCTCCAGAATTTATTGTCTCTTTGATAACAAGGTAACCTGCTCCACAAAGTATAATGAGTTACCAAAAGCAATTTCACAATTACCATTAACACTTCCTCTAATTAACTCTAATTATTTTTAATATTCAAACTTAACAATTGTGTCACATATCTGTGATATTACAGTACAAGTCGTTCTTAAAAAAATTGTCTTCATTAATTAAATTCCAAAGAAATTGTTTTTTAAATAAATTCTTAAAATAACTACTAATAATATTAGTAGCATTTTTAAGAATATTTTCTACTAATAATAAATACTTTCTAATACAATATATTGGTTTTCAAAAACAATTAAAAAGGCTATAACAACATGTAAAGGTATTGCCTACTGGCTAGCAAGATAAAAAAATTTACTTTCAGAAACTCCGCCTTATTGAAAGACAGATGTGACCTAAGTCTACTAAAGTATGATGAAATGGTTTTTACTTGCAACTCTTGTAGTCCTAGCATGAAACCCTAGTCAAGAGTCTCTATACAACTGTCCTTTTCATTCATTACCTTGTGTGAGAAAGTTAACTGCATAGAGAGATTCTTCTCTAGGGAACCGTGCTAGGCCTGCTATAGTGTGGAAATTGTTTTTCGGATCGTCTATGTTTCCTCAAATCTCAAAATGTTAAAGTAACTTAGGAGGTGTTCAAGTGTTACATAAGCAGTTTGGGCAGGGGAATTTATTTTCTTTTGCTAGCAAAAGTAGCAAGGTGGACATATTAAATTTTATGTACAACCAAAAAAGTGCACAAATATTTTCAAAACAATATTTACAATTCAAATTAATAATACAGTGAAATCTCAAACCGAATTTCAAATCAATTTAAAAAAGGCACAATTCATAAGTGTATTTTACGAATTTTAGATGTATAAATAGAAATTTAACTTGAGTTTTATAACGATAAACTTCTATTCGAGAGCCCAAATATAAACTATCATGAGGGACACAATTGTGTTTGAAAAATTATTTGAAATTGTAAGTGTACATACACAATAGATTAAAAGCAGCAAACAATCCTTTTGGATTTACTGCCAAGAGTTTGGGAAATCCAAGCAAAATATCTATTGTATTAACTTTCACTTATGGAGTCTTGCTTTTGTATTTTGAAATATAAATATGATAAGTATATGCTATCGATACCTCATAATAAAATAACATTACGCTCTTCAAATTACAGAGCTAAATAATTTGAGATACCTCACATTTAGGAGTTTAATGGAAGAGAATGGCATTTTTTTTCAATTTACTAAGGATTTTCACATAACAAGATTTCAATTATCGAGATTCCACTGAACAATTTTTATTATGGTTATATTAAATTTCTTTTTGTATTCCTTATTATGTGTACTTTGAGAATTGATGTAAGTCTACAGTTGAAAGCGTGGTAGTATATAAAGGAACTGATATTTAACACATTGAATGCTTACTACGCAATATTGCGTAGGTGCTAGTGATGCTAGGGGCCAACTACGTAATACAACGTAGTACCTCATACAGTTTATATGGCAGTTTGTGTTGTAAGGCACCCTGGAAAGGACGTTTTAGCTTCATTGGCATCTTAAATAAGACATGACATAGAAAAAGTAACTTTATTATTTAAAACTTTTCAAATCACAACATTTCTTAGGCACTTTGAGGCAAAAATACAGTTTGATATTGAGATCAAAAATTAGTTTTATAACTAATGAGATCGTTTAGATTATAATAAAAAAACAGTAACTTCTAATAACAATAGAATCTTAAGATAAAATTATGCAAAACGAGGATCAGTGTGGTAAGTGTAAAACAGTTGACAACACACAAGGCAGGTTTTTCCGGCAAGTGACACATGAAAGATGACTCTTTCGTTTTTATTTTGGTGCAGACACGACAAGGTTTCGCTGGAACAGCCTTTGGCAGTAGGTGGGAGCTTTTCTAAGTAATGAAAATTTCAATGGTACACGACTTTATGAACAGCTGGCGATGCAGGTGGTACAGATGGCCCAGGCAGCAACGGCGATGGATCTGCTTGATCTTGTTCAGGCTGTACTGGCGGTATTTGTGGTCCAGGTGCTTCACATAGTTGTGGTCCACAGTTCAGTCCCATTAGATATTTCACGAAATCTTCCCGAAATTTCAAGAGCCGTATTTTGGATGCGCGGTCTTTCAAACGTAGTAACCTATGTGCGTTTTGTAAGTAAACCTCAAATATGTGCAGTGCTAATTTTTGTGCCATCTGAGTGTCTTTCAGGCAAGAGTAATACGAGACCATCTGGTCCCTCTGTCAATACCAGACATGCCTAGATTATAGTCCGCAACAATGTTGGGTTTCAGTGAGACTTTTCCGTTTCTGTTCCTAACGTTCACAAGCTGAAGTTGATGTTTATTTGAAATCACCAGAACGTCACGTTTGTCCTTCCATTTACAAACAGTGATATCGTTGCAACTTTTAGCAGCTAACTCTCCACGCTTCAGCTTGGCGTTAGTAACATCCTTAGGAAGATTTTTGCGCATTTTTCGAAGTGTCCCACAAATATATGTCTTTCTTTCGCTAAGACGCCTTGTCAAATCCGGGGAGTTGTAAAAATTGTCTGCGTATATAATGTGACCTTTATCTAAATAACCTTCCATTAGATTTAGTATAACTTCCGTGCTGTGCAGAACACCAGGTGGTGGTCTTTCACTTTTCCCTTTATAAACACGTATTTTCATGACTATCCCGAAGACTCGCAAAGTTCGTATAATTTCACGCCGTATTTATGTTTTTTATTCTTGATGTACTGCCGGAAAACTAATCTACCTCTCCACAGAACCATTGACTCGTCAATACTCAGATCAGCTTCGGGATAGTAAAGATCAGCCATAATGTTGTTGAATCTGTCTAGTATCGGTTGTATTTTATGAAGCCTTGATGTTGACGCGTCGTCATTCTCAGAAAAGTGTAAATATCGCAACAATATTTGGAATCGATTTCTACTCATGATTTGTCTAAAAAGTGGCAAGTTATAAAGTGGATCTAACTTCCAGTAATGAGCAATTGTGGGTAATTTAGTCAGTCCCATATATAGCAACATACCAACAAACTTGCGCATTTCCGCGATAGTGGTGTCTTTCCAGTATCTAAAGCGTGCGTGTTTTTGTAAAGGACCAGCCATGCGATGAGCGTAATTATTAGTTGCTTGCACCATAGATCCCAAAAAATCATCAGAAAAAAATAAATCAGCCAAGGCACTCGTCGAAGAAATAAAATTGGTCTTTATACCTGGTTCTCCTAAAAACGGAAATCTTTGCGGTCTTGCTGAATCCATTTTCCATTGAAATTCTGGGTCACATGACGGCCCTTCGACTCCAGGCGGGGGCGAAGGCGCTGGTGGTGGTGTCTCTTCATCGGGTTCAGTAGACGAACCACTTTCCGTTGAGGTATTTTTGTTTTCATCCCGCTCTGGATCGTAATCGTCACCGGAGTCCGCAGAAAAATCCCCGGCATCTGACGATGATTCTTCTTCATAAAGTATTTCCTTATTTATTACATCAGAAATTTGATCCTCACGTAGCTGTCGCCCTGGACGTATACTTCGACGACCACGTAAAATACGCCGCCCCGATCCGCGTGGCATGGCGAACAAATCAACCTTATTCACGTATATCTCAACGAACGAACCGCGCGACACTAAGCACGACACAATAACTCAATCAGGTGGCGTGATCTAGGTAGAAAAGGGACAGAATATGAGACAGATTGCGTATACGCAATATTGCGTAGGGTGGGCATCTAGAATAACTAATGGTTAAGGGTGCCAATCTACGTAATGTTGCGTATACGTAATATTGCGTAGTAGGCACCACACATGCACAATTTAAACGGGAAGCCGAGTACGTAGTATTACGTAGAGAACCATTAGTATGGTGGGAACCAATAACGAGCTGAAAATATATTCGGCATTCAATGTGTTAATGTTTGGGACACCAAATTTTTATATTATTGTGTATAAATATTTAATTTTGATACTTAACAAAAGTTTTGATAAACTCTTACATTTCATCATGTGGGAGAGGGTCCCAATTGTCTTATTGTAGCTTATACAAGTGGGAGGTTTCTAAAATCATTGAAAATTTATTTATGTAATACTTGAATGCCCTCTTATGCCAGCAAAAGACCAACATACAATAACCAGTAGCTTCATGCTGTTCTCTTTTCTATGCATGAGCATGTGCTGATATCTTATCTAGGTTAAACCATTGCATTGTTGTTTCTGATTATCGAGGAAAATCCAATTTTCCTCACATGACAATAAAATTTTCAGTTTTTCTGATGCTGATTAGAAATTCATCATACTGATTAGCTGGTCAATATATTAGATATGTTAATGTCATAGTTTTGTAACCAGATCTGATACGGCTTCCATTATCTCTCACAAAATTGTAATTTCTCTGAGTGATTGATCTTTTCCCTTTAGCTTATTTTGCAGGTCAACATTGCATTCGTTATTCATATATACTTTTGTCGGGAAGCTACACTCATGTTGTAAACTGTTTGTGGCACAGCATTTAGATTTACATTGTAAAAAATTAAATGCATGCCATACAATATTACTTCTTGGCTTCCTTACTTTGGAAACTTGCAACAATGCAGTTCAAATGGCAGTACCTTGATTAAGTTCTGTTATAGCATACAAGGATTTTGTATTTCGTGACTAAAATATGGTCTTTAAGTTGACCCTGTTTGACTTGTAAAGAGTAATTTTCTAGTTTAACGTTATTATTTTTTAATAAGATTGTGGTGAAACTAATTTGCAGTTCACTAAATGGACACAAAAATCATTAAAACAGTTTAAATACCCATACTACTACCGAAATATCATTTTTTAATGACATTCACAGGCACCTAATGTAATGTATATCATTTTTATTTTCAGCTCGTATATTTACTGTGTATATGGATTCAGCAGATATTCACCTCCTCTTGAATTTCACCTTATCGGCATTATTAAGTTTTGGAGTTTTCATGGCTGCATTTGTTTACCAAACTAAGTCCAAATTAAGCAAAGCAAAGCTTAAACTTACACAGAAGATTGATTAATTTAATCTTAACAGATATATGTTATTAAGAATTATGTGGAGAGGCTTATAAAGTATGAATATTAAGTATTTTTGATTTAAGAGATTGATAATTACAATAAGATCATAAAAGATCTACATTTTATCAAAAAGTAAGTATTGAAGTTTAGAAGACATAATATGAGTATTAACCATTTATATTAATTAAAATACATTTGTATAAGATCTTTATAAACAAATATGTAAAAAAGTTTATACTATAAGAGTCTCTTCTATTCGTAATTTATATTTGCTATTATTATTTTGTGATTTTTTTTTTTTTTGGATTGTTAAATTCATTATTAAGACTGATAACATTGTTTGATTAATCTCAGTAAACCAAATCAAACTTTTTGACTGTTACCAAAAAAGACATTAAGTAGGTTTTTAAAATCATAATGTTTAGAGGATTTAAACTCATTTCAATGATCGTCGCATTTGTTAATGTTCCTTTATTATGCATTTTAGAAGCAATTAGTTAAATTACTCTTTGGCTTTAGATGTGAGAAGTTAATTATGGTTGTTACTTGAAGATTCACCTGTAGGAACTTTATATTAAGTTTATTTTTTACACACTTTTTCTGCACTAAAATAGATTTACTTTAAATATAAAAGCATTACATATATATAAAAGCAATACTTGTATATAAAAGCAATAAAAGCAATTTATCAATTTGAATAATTACCATTTTTTAAATAATATTTAAGAGAATTTGTTGTCGAATATAATCATTATATTGCCTAGCTCAATTATTAGCTGATGTGATATTTTGTTGATATTATTAAGACAGTTTTGATATTCATAAAAAAGATATTCTCTTGATCCATAATTTAAAACATTTCTTTTTTAAATATTTCAATCCATTACAAGGCTTATTTGCATTCAGATACATTGAAATATGATAAAAAGATTTATAATTTATTCCCATTTAAAATCAATGCAGAAACCTTAAACATGTACTGGTTACATATCTCAGTGCCATTCCAAATAAAATGTAGAATAAATGTAATAATCAATAAAGTAGTTTCAAGCATGTGATGTTTTATTTTTCGCTTTATTTACAGTTATTCTGAAAATCAGAAATTGTAATGAGATATTTAAAACATTAATTTAAATTCATATTCAAAAATATCCATATTTCATAAGATATACATAACTTTGAAATACGTAAATATATTATGAATTTACCATTAATGCAGAAGGCATTTGTTCTCAAGTAAGAAATTAAAGGTAGCATAAATTATAATAATTGAAATCAAAAATAAAAGTATCATAGCAATAATCAATCTGATAAAAAGTTTAGGCTGGTAATTAATATCCATGGATATTGGTTCTCTAATTAAAATTAAATTTTATGGTATTATTTCTACACCAAATAATTGTTTCATAATGACCTTAAATTTATTTAAGGGTATGTTTTGAAGATCTACAGTGACCTTATTGAACCAAGGCACACAAAGTCTTATACCTAAATATGTGACTTAATATAATCAACTGATACGTAAACACAGTTATCACACAGAAATGCTAAAGTTAAGGGATACTCAAGATCCTAGTTTGTACTTTTTCCAAACAGCCTGTTTCTACAGCACAATAATTCTGTACATCTGCTGTATAACTAACGTGACCAACTCTACTCATTTACTGAGTTTTGTACTCTTTTTTCGCAAACCATACTCTTTTCAAATCCTGTACTGTGAAAGTACTCATTTGTATAATTTTATACTCATTTGTATTTCTAAAATATTTTTTTAGATTATTTTATATCAATTTTATTAATTAAATATTTAAAATGATTTTGAAAGTGATTTGAATTTCACGCGCGCATATTGCTTACCGTTTCCGGCACGTCAGAGGACGGGGCAAACACCAGACACGACAGTGATTTGAATTTCTCGCGCTCATATGACTGCCATTTCCGGCACAATTGAGAGGCCGTATATGAAATACTTAGTGTTCTCTTTTCGAAGAAAAAAATAACTGGTCACTTTAGTATAAACTCAAAGCAAATCCATATCATATCATATGACATCAAGCTAAGAAAACAGTCAAACTAATCCAATTCTCTACATCTGTGAAATTTTGTATAACTGCATACGTAGTAGAGCTGAGCTAAACATACTGATATGAAGACTCCATCGAAGCCTTTTATGTAGAGTAATGCCCAAAATACAAAAGTATCAACAATAAATTTGTACTAAAATAGTTCCGGATCTATATCCTACATAATACTGATATATAATTTGCAAACAGTACGATCTTATGACGTATTGGCTGTATAGACTCTGCAGTTTACATGTCAAGATATATACAGAATACACACCTATATAGACTAAGAACAATAACAGACCAAGGATTAATTCTTGATGATACCACTACATGCATCACACAATCAGATGATCTCGCTATTGACATCAACCCTCTAAAATGTTACCTGAATATGATTTCAGGAGGTCAAGTACCCAGTCTGCACTCCATAATGACAATTTCTCGATAAGAAATTTATGATTTCCATAACCAAATGCTTTACAAAGAATGTAAAATACCCAAATTTGTCTCTGTGAATCCTTCAGGTTTTAAAATTTGTTGAACAAGCTAATCTCTTGCGTAGATTGTTGAGCAACCCAAATAAATTCAAACTGTTTTCTAGACATTAAATTATTATATAGGTTATGCTAATAATTTTGGTTAAACATAAATTTTTCAAAAATTGTACAAATATGTTATAGACCTAAGGTTTGTGGGGTTTAATGTACTACCGTCTTTAAAAAATGCAATAAATAAGATAGAATAATTATAACTTTGTAAATGATTAAATGACTTAGATATCTCCAATATAGCGTTACTGGCGAGTTGGCCCATATTTAAATATTATAATGATGGTTGTAATTGATGTTTCACTCGCGAAGATGCTTGTGTTACCCATTATAAAAAGAAAAACATTTTAAGAATATAAATACTGTACTATTCTATTATAACTTGTGTTTTATTTCAAAATGTGGGATTGAATCATGCCTATTTTAATGACAATTATGTTGTCATATTACAAATTTTTGGGAAAAGTTATTAACTACTACAATTAAATCTAGACTAGTTTCCATTTTCTTCTTTATTACTATTTTTTCTGCAGTTTAATCTTCATTATAGAGCTGACGAAATTTTTCTATAATTTTTTGTCCAGGTGACATGGTAAAAGATTTCGATTTAACAGTTGCTACTTGCGACGTTGTCGATGTTTTTTCATCGCATGGAATAGAAAGAGCGCCAGACGAAACAGAGTTGAATTTACGTTTTGAAGATATACATGAACCATGTCTTGGTGAACTGATGTAGCTAGGCTCACAACGGTATACCATTACATCGTTGTCTATTACTTTCTTTATATTAGGTAAGTGACTTTGCTCATAACTTCCACTATCTGCCGATAAATCCTCGACGAAGTTATGGCTTGGCATGTTTTTCAATTCGAAATGGGTAGTGCTTGACTGCTCGCTTGCCACTCTCCGAGTTAGAGCTAATGATCTTGCTCGAGTTTTTGCTAACCTGATCGCGCTCTTTGAGCCAATTTCCTTACTATTTAAATCTATAAATTTGCATATAGCTTCGGCTTCCTCTTCAGGAGAAATATGCAAATCCCTAAAAAAACCGTAACCGTGTCGCAAGTCATAAAATGCTTCGAAAATAAGCCAGCCAAGCGTTACGACAACTAAAATTCCACTAGTACATATTGCAAAAAACGTAGTCGAATCGAGACTATGGGTGTACTTAAGAGCTTGACCAATGACGCCGTATGTTGCAACGTTGCGGACATGTCTGCCAACTCGAGCACGGCAGGTATAGAACCCTCTTAAATTGTTGTCGGCTGTCGCGACAAGCCTGAGGACTCTCCCATCTTCGATAGATCGTACTTTATCTTTGAATGCGCTTTCGATTCCGGTATCCAAATAAAGCCAATATGCGCTTTGCGGTGACCTAATGCTACGGGCATGAAGACAAGTTAAATTTAAACGACCAGATTTGCCCCAAGCTGTCTCACGATAAGAACCAGAAATGCTGGCTGTTCTCGATGAAACTTGTATTATGTCGTTTCGGTGTCGTTCGACACTGAATTCTAAAAGATCCTGCAATATGCCATTAATCCTGAGAGATGCTATTAATCCTGTAAATGAACCGACATCGTCTGAAAGCTTCCACTTGAGAGTTTCTGGTGTACCGCCTATGAAAAATTCGTCATCACAGAGAGACACAACCTTCGAATCACTTTCAGTCTCCAAAAATTCAATCGGTGTATTTTTGCTAATTCTTTGACTTATTGTATTTTTCAATGTTTTATTTGTCTGTTCAACAACTTTTTCAGGAACAACGACATGTAAGTGCTCCACATCATTCAAAACAGCTTCAATGGCACTAGTTTCTTTTCTTGAGTATCGATACATCCAACCATTCGTCACATCGACATTCCATCGAGCTTATAATTTCAGAACGGTAATCCCCTCTAATGAATCTCATCTTTAACCTATTATTTTGTAAATACGCTAAAAGAGAATTTTCATTGCGAATATCCAACATATACAATAATAAACCTGAGTGCCATTGTGGTTTAACAGTCAGTTTAAGGAACCATTCATGCTGACCATAGAAACAAGGTAGCCTCAGGTATTGATCATCTTGAAGAAGAAGAAAACCTTCTGCTATAGATCCCTTTTCATAGGCGATGTTAGTAGCAGCATTTGGGAAGAAGGTATAACCAAATTCATTAAATTTCTTTTCAATTTTAAAATTAAGAGGAATAAAGTTTATTATAATTTCTTGCAATTCTCCATGGAATTTCTCTCCAACGTGTATGACGAACGGTTCGTCATATAGTTCTGGGTCACAAGAAAAAGAGCCTCTGATATAAGCAAAATCGTCAATACGGACGAGTATTCCGTCTCCCGTCACTGCGAACACTGCACTATGCCAAGTTGTAGGATCGAACAGGCGTGTCGAACAAATTCGTGTAATTCCACAGTTTTTGGCAGGTCCATTTGCTTCAGCGCACAATCGCCATCGATGTAAACTAAGTTGCACGAATAATCCATTTTGGTCATTTACTGAACCACGCCGTATTAAAACTCCGTGAGCAGATAACGGCATAAAACGAATATAAGCATGAAACAAAGCTGAACGTTTATTGTCAAAATTAAAGACAAGAGAACCTTCACCATTAAAGACAGCAACAAGGTGAGTGTGTGCTTCACAAGGCGCCAGGTGACAGGCTCCAGACTCAGTGTGTGGACCTGGGCAGGTGCACCACCACCCGCCGGCTCGGGACGAGTGCAAGAACGAGTCCGTAGACGTCGGCCTGCGCCACATGATTGTGAACAGGGACCCCAAACGCTCCATCCTGACCATCCTCCTTCCAAAACACATGAATTTGCGCGGCAAACTTCTAACTGCTCGTGTTCACCAATACAATGAGTGCTCCATAAAGCGAAGTTACCCTTGGACTCTCGTTCTTTACAAATGCGTTTTCGGCGCCTCACGCCCTGTCCGCATCGCTCCGAACATTTAGACCAGTTCAAGGACCCACCTCACCCACCCACTACTGGAATGATTTACAGCGCAATGATCACCCCACAAAACTCAGCGAGGAGTGGTATCCCGTAACACAAAGCTGTGCTGTAGAAGGTGGCGGCGAGTTACAGCGGCGTATACGCCAACGTGTTCCGCAGCCACAGCCCGCACTACATGCAGACCACGTACTCCACACTCCCCAACCTCCTCTTATGGGACATCCGATATTTCGTTTAACACACTGTAAACAATTCCACAAAGTTTCAGTATCTAGTCGCCAGGTGTCATCGGAGGTTACCGCACTTTTTATAGTTTCATAGGAGCATTCGGCGCGTAAACAACGATCAGCGAGAGCCGGTGTGCTACTGAGCTGACGAAGAGCATCAAGGCGAGCAGGATTTCCAGTGAGATGCACGCGAAAGTCATTAAGTGAACAATTTGTAACATAGCAAGATTCAATCTGCTCGGTAGGTCCGTTGCAGAAAGCGCCGTCATGACTGGCGGCGGGCTAGAACAGGCGCGTACACGCCGA
Organism: Eumeta japonica; assembly: GCA_005406025.1. Taxonomy (NCBI): domain Eukaryota; kingdom Metazoa; phylum Arthropoda; class Insecta; order Lepidoptera; family Psychidae; genus Eumeta; species Eumeta japonica. The sequence continues at coordinate 21,035 of BGZK01003231.1, forward strand.
CGTTCGCCGACGTCATCGCAGGCTCCATGACACGTGGACCACGGGGCCCAAGGAGCCCAGCCCATCTATCGGACATTCCGGATCTACTGTCAAACCTAATTCACATTCTACTCGCCATATTGCCTGTTGTTTACTACCGTATGGTTTTTTGCAATGTGTATATTTTAATGAAATAATCAAGAACATTATAAAACTTCCTTGAGTAATACTTCCTATCGAGATACTATACATATTGTCGTAACAAATAACGAATTCATTTACGATACATATCTATATAATAACGTCAAAAATGACGAAAACTAATTGTCTTGAGAATAAATTCTCAAATTTAAACTTTACGAGCCACTCACTGTGACAAGACAGCACATGTCAGAGCGTGCCTGACATCGTGTAGTGAATTATATGGTAGTCCGGCATTAAACCGCCTCTTCACCTGCTTCATAGGTATGAACAAGTTACGCATGTGTTTAGCTTCGTTTCTATATAAAATGTAGGTACAGGGACGTTTCACTGAACAATTTCTCTTTAATCATGACTCCTATCCCACTCACGTTATCGATTCCAATACTGATCTGCTCCCTATCTCGATAATTCGTTATTTCGATTACTGATTCCGCGATATAATACATTGAAAATGAAGTCATAAAATAAGGAGGAATCTATCAATATGTACAAAGAAAAAAAAATTTTTTTGATGCTCTATCACGTAAAAACTACTGATCGTATCAGAATGGGACTGCGACCATTCAATGCGAAATCGTTTGTAGATGGTTATAGGCCATTTATAATATAAAAAAATGTAAAAATATATTAGTATGGATGTTTGTCATACGCTGACGGCTGGATGGATTGTTATCAAATTGTGTATAGAAATATATTATGTTTTCAAATAGGATATAAAATTGTATTATATTATGCATATGACAACATTACCTTTTATGTAAAAAATGTATAAATACCAATGATGATGGTATTTATTCATTTCGTTGTCGTTTCGATGTGCGTTCCAGAAAAATCGTAATTTCTTATTACTGCCATTAATGCCCAAGGGAGGATTTAGATCGGTATCGAGATCGGCATTCAAAACGAGAGCGGGACGGGGACTGGAACCGACAATGAAACCAGAACAGACATCGACAATATGACCGTGATCGCGATCAAAAGATGAAGGAATTCATTCTAGTCTATGTCCACTGGAACAAAACTGGGGCACATTCGAATATTAAAAATGTAAATTTAAATTTAAAAGTGGTGACCGCTAGTAGTTAATAAACTAGGAACGTATATTAAATTTGGTATTAGTTAGTGTTTTAATGATTCTTAGTATCCTACTTCGGGGAAAACATTAACAAATGCCCAATAAATTATTTTTTGAAAACCAGTGAATTATATGAAAGAGACGCCTGGCCCAATTACGATACCACGTATTTTTCTATGACGAACGTACAATTAAAATGATTGTGGTAAAACGATTACATGCTCACACAGATGATTTGACTGACTGGAAAAATCTTATTTTCAAAATATTTCCATCGGTTAATCAATGAGATTGATTACACGCTCAGTTTTCCGTGAATCACAGTTATGAATAGCAAAACTGACAGCAAATTGAACGTGTAACACCCTCCATAGATGTCAGAGTAAATATAACTTATATGGAGCTTTAAAATAATAACACTCCTTTCTACTTGGACTTGTTTGTATTTTAACGTCTGTAATGAAACAAAAAAAAAATAGTTAATGTAATTGACAAGAATGCCCCTGACTAAGTTTGTATACTTTATTAATGTTTGTAAAAATAGTCTTACGATGTACCAATATGATTAACCACATATTTTTAAATCATATAAAAACTTTATAGAATGTGTTTCTGTGTCAGTATAAAAATCAACACAAACAAAGTTTATAGAAATTGTCTGTCTGCTTACTTAAGCTAATATCCGAAACGGCGGACGGATTGTGATCCATTGCTCTCATATTATATATTTTTCGCTTAAGCACTAAAAGTGGCTAAAAATTGTTTCCTACATTACAAATATTTATTGTGTACCTCTAAAATCCAATTAGAATAACGGACACTTCTGAAAGATTATTTATTACCAAAACTATAAGACTTTTGTGGTTATAATAAAGATTAAATCTATTTTAAGAAATACATTCCAATTTCATAAAAATAAATTAAAATTCTATCAGTAGTTGAGATATTCATTTTATGTACTCACTGTAATATACATGACATATTACAGTAGCAATATAAAAGTATTTAATAAATGTGAAAATGCGTAAAGATGATTCCATCATAATTTCGTAATCTATGTGGTTGAGCCACGCTGTTGTCAACTTGGGTGCAGAACGAAAATGGGCCGGCTCAACTAATGCATTACTATCCCAGATAACATACAAACTTGGGGCAAGTTTGATTTTTCTCTGATTTTAAATTGCTACAAATATGACGAGGGCAAGTTTGTGACAATATCGATGCAATATTGATAAGTTAAATATGAAGTTTCAAGTTTGCGACAACATTGTTTGAATATTGTTATGACAAAGATAATGTTTCTAGTTTGTGGCAGCACTGTTGCAATCTCACCGCTCACCCCTGATTTTGCTTCGAGTTTTTTTAACATAAATTGCTACGATTTTGTTGTTTTGTTAGTGTATTAATTACTACTAAGCTAAAGCTTCTTAAATTATCAAGTTCAGCTTGCACCTGTTCAGTTTGGGCTTGTGGAATAGAATATTGGTGTCCTTTTGGCTTTAGTGGAATTGAGGTAAGTCTCTTTTATATTTTTTGTAGCTTCTAGCTGTATTCACATACTATCTACAATAAAAGTCCGTGTTTAATGTTATTCACAGTCTCACAGGGTTCTAGCTAATGTATCTAGTTGCATAACCTCAAAAATTTCTCTCTCTGTGATATTGCACGCATGGACAATCAAAAATTCAATTCATTTACTGTCACTCCGTCTTTTCTTCATATTTTATTAACACGATTTACGCTATATAGCGCTAAGTAAGCTAAAACAAATGATAATGTTATTAATGATTTTGTAACAACTCTGAATGCAGTCATGTCTTGGCTTCAGTTTTGAATAATATTTCCGTATGATTTTTAATTTTTTCTTTAGGAGGTAATATAATCTTGGAAACCTTTTTACTAATGTCCAAACAAGGACAGTCAAAAGGATCAGGAGAGAAACACACTCATGCAAATATCAATGCCAGTGGCAAACATTCTAAACAAGAAATTTCATTTTGTCATGAACAAACTGTATGGCCTAATAATGAAATGAATTTGAAAATAATAACCTAGATTCCTGTTCTCTTCATTCCAATTGTCTTCCATCCAACAACCTTGTTCATCTAATGAAAATGTTTCTGTATATCTAAATGTTATTGATGAAAGACCCTTACCAGCCATTGAATATGAAACTCGTCGTGAAACTGCTGCTGATGCAAATGATAAATTTGTTAGCAATTTAAGATATTGGCTCTTAAACATCAAGTACCACACATTGCCATTACATCGCTTGCTGAGTATTTTGCAGTCACCAGTGTTTTAACTTGCCAGCGGATGCTAGAACTTTACTTAAGACTCCAGTAAATGTCATTACTAGAGTTGTAGAACCAGGACTATATTCGATATAGGTTTAGAGTCAAATTTAAAAATTTTGAACTATGTTACTGAACCTATAAGTGAAATTTTTCTACTAATTAACATTGATGGTGTACCTTTATTCAAAAGTAGTTCAACTGAGTTCTGGCCAATTTTAGGATCCATTTATAATATTCCTGCAGTAAAATCTGTAGTTTTCCCTATTGGCATTTATTGCGGTTCTAAGAAGCCTCAGAGCTGCACATCTTTTATGCAGGAATTCATAACTGAGGCAGTAGCTTTAATTAACTCTGGTTTGGCTTATGGAGGTAAAAACATTAAAGTTGGTATAAAAGGTTTTGTCTGTGATGCTCCAGCCAAGTCTTTTTTATTAGGAGTCAAGGGACATGCTGGTTATTATTCTTGTACAAAATGCAAGCAATCTGGTGTATATTTGCAAAACCGTATGACATCCTCCACAATGTCATGAACCTCTTAGAACCCATGAAGAATTTCTTCAGATGCATGATGAAGATTTTCACAATTCAAGTACACCTTTAACTGAAACGGGATAAATTTTATTAAAAGTTTTCCATTAGATTACATGCACCTTGTTTGCCTTGGAGTTGTACGCAGTCTTCTTTATTTATGGATGTTTGGGCCAGTACCATTGAAACTTCCCAATAAAATTATAAACTCTATAAGTACTGACCTAGTCGCTCTCGCTGAACATATTCCATCAGAATTTAATAGGAAACCACGTTCTTTGGATGATGTGAGAAAATGGAAAGCAACTGAATTCGTCAATTTCTCCTATACGTAGGGCCACAGTGGTACTTTTAAAATAAAATCTGACTATCTAGCATATTATAACAATTTTATGAGTCTTACAGTTTCAATTTGTATATTAAATCCCGAATATTCTTTAGAATATAATGACTATGCTAAGAGCCTCCTAATACATTTTGTCAAATCTTACATAGATTTATATGGACCACAATTTGCCACTTATAATTTACATGGTCTCACACACCTTAGTGATGATGTATATGAATTTGGAGCACTTGATTCATGCTCTGCCTTTCCTTTGAGAACTTCTTACAAATCTTCACAAGAGGTATCAGAAGGAGACAGACCCCTTCAGCAAATCATTAAAAGGTTTGGGGAAATATCTAATGCTGATGTTTGGATGAAAAATATTTCACCGTCTGTTTCTTATTTCCCATATTTCTCCAATCCTCATTCTTCAGGTTTACTTTTGCCAGGTTGTGATAAATTTCAACAATTCAAATCTGTCAAATTTAATTCTTTTGAAATAACAATTAAACATCCAAATTCACACTGTGTTTTAAAAGATGGTAGCATTGTGACAGTACACAACATTGTATTTTCCACAAATATTAAGAGAATGGTTATATTATGTCAAGAGTTTTCATCGAAAGAAAATTTCTTTGATGCACCCTTAATAGAAAGTTCACACATAGGTATATACATTGTAAAAATAAATTGAACCTATGTGAAAGAAGTTAGTGACATTGTGGGTAAAGTACTCCTTCCTTTCCAAAATAATCATGTTGCTATTAGAATGTTACATTCATAGTCCCTTTTATCCTTTAGCATTTAATTCTGTACATTGTCCATTTTCAGTAATTTTTTTTAGTAAGTATACATTTACTAGGATAGATATTTTTAAAATAAATACACATTAGCTGACCACAATTCAATTTTATTATGTTAAATGTATTTTTAAAGATTCAACATAATGGACACTCCAAGCTTCGTCATTGTCACATTTATAAATGAAGATGATGCTCCGAATAGTTGTATCAACTTGGATAGACCCACAGCAATACTTTGCTAACCCAATGTACGCACGGAGGAGATGAAGAACAAACTTTAAGGAAAATGGCTGAGCCTGACAAATCATGGCCACAATATCAAATAAAAGTTCTTAAAAGATATGGTATGTCCTTTATTTCTCTACATAAGTTATTTCAGAATTATACTTTAACTTTGGGTTTCACTAGTTCTTTAAAATTTAATTTAATTTTTAAGGGCTGATTTATCAAACCTGATAACTTTTATTCACAAACCAGTTTAAAAACATGCATTATGATTTCAGAAACTTATAATGAGGCACGTCTCCACTTGAAAAAGCTGAAGAAACCTCTAATTTAGACTCGGATGATGAAGTCATCATACGAAAAGAAAGATCAAGAGAGTATATTCGCCTGAAGATTCAGATTGTCCAGATGATTATCCCATTGTAAAATGAAAAAAACCAGCCAAGTCTTGCACCCCATTCCTCCTAAACGTTTGTTAACAGAAACAAGAAAAATGAGAGTACTGAAAATTAACAGAAGTGGCTGCAACAAACAGAACAGTAGAGATGGTTCAAAATAATGTAGAAAATCTTACACCTGGTAAAGTTCTCAGCATATTTTATGATGATACATGATACTTAATATGAGCTATAGAGACTTTTTTTATAGGTCATATTCAAAGCAAATCTCAACCAAATTTAACAAACGCACCTCCTGATTATGCTTTTGCAAGAAACACTGGAGAATCTAAAGATGTTATTGGAATTTCAGATACAACAAACAGCACCAATACTGGTTCAAATCATACTATAAATTGTCGATCTGGTAAAGATTTTAACTAACTTTTTAAATATTTTCTTTTACATGGGCCAGTCAGATGTAACTTGCATTTTATTACAGGCTGTATGCCGAGCAAGCAGTTTGCAATACAACAAAGCCATCTTATTCAGGTGGTCACAGACTTATCTGTGCAGATGAATGAAGTTAATAGAAAACTGGACTTACTATTAGCAAGGTCATCTTTACAGCCAATAAATCAACAAGAGGATACTTTTACAGTTCCTGATTTTCTAACAAATCTTCCAGTAAAGGATGACACAAGTTTTTGTCATTTAAATGAGCAGTTGAAGATCAGCCACAACAAACAATCTATTGTAAGTATAATATACATTATTAAAAGTTTGAAAAAAAGTAGGGCAACACAATTTTATTATTTGTTTTGGGTTCACACAAACATGCAAGTAAGGACTTAAATGACAAAATTAATAATAATGTTCTCGAATTTGTCAATTAACTGCTGACAGTAAGTGAGCAATTAAAACAGTGCTGACTTCCACTCTCCTTTTCTAAAAGACCAAGTTATATATATATATAATCATTTTATATTTTTTTTTCTCAATAATGTTAATGATTTATCACATTTTTAGATGAAATTCTTGGCTGGGATTGGTGGCAGAAACGCTCGTAGTCTTACTACCAACATTCTTAGACGAATATTACTCGATGAAGTAGCAGAGTTATATTCATTGACAGGAAAACAAATGAAAAATTCAAACAAAAAATCATTTCTGACAACAGACACTTGTAAAATAATCTTTCGTAAGTATATATCATTTATAAATTCTAACATCAAGATTGTATATCAAAAACTATATTGTGGGCTAATAAGCATGTAAAGCATTGTCTGCTCCCATACTGGGCCAGTGCCTTACAATGTCGCAATGAAAATATACCTCTGACCTAGCTGTAGGGGTTACCCCTTTTCTTTGAATTACCTACTTGTTTAACTGAACTGTTATGATTATTTTATATATATATATATATATTTTTTAACAGAAATCTGCAAAAAAATCTATGATGATGTAACGGAAGAACATCTTAAGGAAATTATTAGTGACTGGCTGAATCAACAAAAGTTAGAATAAGAAGGAGGTAAGATTCCGAAATATAATAGAAATAATATTTTTATTATTCTTGGTAGGTATTGATTTTTGAATTTGAATTACACACATATCAAATTGCTTCCTATGACTTTCCATGTCCATGCACCATATGTACATGACTACATATTTTTAGGTTTTATTGCACGATTGTTACTTTGATCTTCTAACCAGACTTAATATCAGTTATCATGCCTTCAGAGCCAGGCACAGTAAAACGAAAAAATTCACTGCAACAGAGATGTTCAATAGTAGATCGATAAACCCGTCCCCGTCTCAAGCTTACCTACAATTTAACATCTTTTACTCTTTTAATAGCATAGTTTAATTCTGTTCATACAATACAAGTTTATAACAATTTCTTTTATTTGTTTCAGAGCTGATAGAAAATAAAGCATTGGAATCTGAAACTAGCGGGTCTAATCTGGGTACTAATGAATCATTTTGAGACAATGATTTTAAATATGTTATTTAAACAATTAGCAGAATATCCACGTTTTTGCTGACCATTTTCAAGATTATTTGCGAATCAAGGATTGCTGATCATTTTGTGTTACTGCTAACCAAATCTTTATCTGCAGACCAAATGATTTAAGTGCTGTTTTTGTTGTTAACCAATTTTTTTTTTCGGCAGACCAATAATTTAATTCCCATTTTAATTTAAGATTTTATTTTTCTAAATAATTATCAACTTTTATTATTACTTTAACTATTACTAATGTCTTGACTGATTAATAAATAGTTATATGATTATAAAATGGTATTTTTTTTTTATTCACATTGTTCAAGAAGTCACCTCAATATTTTCTGGGAAGACATATATTCTGGTTTCTTAGGTTATACTTATTTGTGTTGGTCATATACAAAATAATATACATTATTTGTAGGCGAAAGGACGTGATAGCGTTTTGTATGAAAATAAAAAAACTGACTATGACTT
>BGZK01003232.1:0-29318 GCA_005406025.1 Eumeta japonica
GTCCATGCGCCCGGGCACACAGGTGTGTCCGACTCTCACATACTAAACCTCTGAACAACTCATGGCTGCGATGTCGATAGCCAGGGCTTTAACACCTTCGTCCGATGAAGTTACGTTGAAGCGCATTAAGTGTATATATATATGGTAAAATATTGTCAATATGGAAGTGTCGGATGCACCAATGCAGCTGCATTTTATAGATGGTGCATCCATTGCACATGTGAGTTGCATACATTTTTTTAATTGGGGAGGCGTGGCCATGTACTTTTACATTCTTATGCGTTGGCGCCACTTGCGCTCGGAACACCGATTTGCGACCGTACCTTAACGACCGCCGCGGTTCTAGGCCTGTGATTGGTCCTCCCCACCAAGGCACAATTTCGTATGCAACTCACACGCTCATTACATTTCAATCGAATTTAACATATACACGACAAAGTAAATATACAAAACTAAATATAATTTCTTATGACTAATCCCTATTCGGGTAATAAAACAAAACAAACAAAATCTTTTAATAAAAACACACACATATACAGTAAATTACACAATCATTCTTAACCTAAGCCCGTATAAAAACACAAACAATATTTTTAACATCATGTGTAAAATTAAGTGCGCGGCAGTCCGTAACAAGTACATTTTAAAAAAGTAAATAAAGGAAGCCACTAGAAGAAAAACGAGTTTCGGTTTATATGAGAACATGCCAGATCATACTCAACGTAACCGTTAGCCATCCAAAGCCGTTACTACAACGACATGTATTGCAGATGAAATAACTACGTTGTTAAATTTTTCCATGTTTCCCGCGCATAAGTATAAGCTATTTAGTCATTTACATATAACTAAACAAACAAGAAAGTCGACTATTACTCTTAAAATATTGTAAACTAAAATGTGTCAGTAAAAGAGCGTATCTTTATATTTTTTTTATCTATGGCACTTACGTCATTTTGTGGAAAAGTGCAATTTTTCGACACTAACTCCAAAACGGAAAATCCGGTCATGTTCAAAATAGTTTCCGTTTAAAGTATTTATTGAGCACTACCTTTGCATTTTTTATATTTCTTGGTCATACACTTTAAAAAATAAAGGGGATGTGACACACTTTAAGCTACTTTTGAAGCGATTGTTTCCGAAAATATTCACTTAATCAAAAAATTGTTAGAAACTTTGATTTTTTTTTAAAGGAACTATCCAAATATTTTTTACACGTTGATGTTTGCTGGAAAATTATTATTTCAGCTTCTGTATATGTATGGAGTGCTCCCCCTGGATTTTTGTTATTTATTTTTGTTATTTAACTATGAAAATATCGGCTATTATAAGGCTTCTAAAATATAAATTTTATAAAGATACATTTTGTAGTTTGTAAGAAAAATACGTGTGGCATACGTATGGACAGATGGACGGATAAGATGAAACTGTTAGGATTCTTTTTTATCATTTTGGCTCAGAACCCTAAAAAGAGAAGGCGGTATTTGTCTTTACCAAAACAATCGAAAGCAACAATACAGCCGGGCGATGTATTATGCGCAAACGCAGAGCCGAGAGTGCGAGAAATCAGTCAGTTTTGGAAAACAGATTAAGTCGGTTTTAAGTAATAAACGAGGTGCGCACGGCCGAACCCACCGCCCTGATGGACCGGGATGGACGCAGACCTCAAAGCGAATGCGGATTAGTCAAAATTTTGTGATTTCTATCCTAGGTCTGTCAACGCGAGCTAGCTGTGTCAGCAAAGTTTTAATTTAATCTTACTCTTTAATGTCAATCAAAATTGCATATTAAAATAACATTTTTTTATACTTAAGAATTTCTACTCGCAAATCGATTCCGAAATCGCAATCAATTTCTACTTTTACGTAATAAGGCCCCCGGTGGACCGCAAGGGACGCTGACCTCGAAGCGAATATGGGTTAATCAAGATTTTTCGACTTGTATTCTAACTGTGTCAACGCGAACGAGCTGTGTCAGCTAAGCGGCAATGCGAAGTAATCACAGACCATACCCAAAAGCAAAACATATTATTTTTTTATGTAGATTTCCTGATAAATTATGATATTTTTAGCTGGCATTTTATTTTCTCATTGCGCATTGGCTCCCGGAGCTGTCCCTAATTTTGAGATAAAATTTCTTGACCGAGATATTAAATTTCCCTTTGCATTTGATATATCTCGGCGATGTCAGATTTTCAATGTACCAGAGGTAGACGTGCAGGTATGAAACGATCATAACTGTTCGTTGAGGGTTTCATGGGTCCTTAACGGGGCTCCATTTGCAAGGTGATCAAGATCAAACTCTGAGTCTATTGCAAATCGAACTCTATCCAGAGAGGTGGTTCTGGTACTCCAAAAATAATTATTTTAATAGTCATCTAATAAATAATTTAGTAAAATACGTCCAGCTTAAATACAGGAGATCTTACATAGCACGATAATGATAAATACCTTTGAAATTCTTAACCATTAGATCTTACAACTTATTTTAATTTTGTTTTATTTTTACTTAATTTAAATATTTCATATTTATTACATTTCGTGTATTATGTAAAATGTATTATTTGTTACTTTATTATATTTGTAAATTATATATTACTAAATTTTTGTTAATTTAGAAAAATCTCTATTGTTAATAATAAAATATGTAATTTCATTGATTTTATTAAGAATTTGATTTATTTTATTAAAATTAATATTTTATTGGTCTCATTTGGGACTTGATTTAATACCTGCTGATACTTTGGTGAATCGTTATTTAACTTGAATAATATAGTCAGTCTTATAGTGAACTTTTACATTGCTGGCCCTGGTGCTAAAGACGATTACTTTAGGTTTGTAATGCTTGAGAATTCTCGAGCATACAACTCCATTTTGTAGACACTTCCTGTGTTACCAAAACTCTAGAAAATTTACAAAACTAAATACTTTTCTTTTTTTATGATTAACATAAAGCATACGCATGTAATTTTAATTGAGTGCACTGTACCATTATGTAGGTTGAAAACGTTTCACTCTGCTGAATAACACAATTAACTAGACCGCACAAAAATGTACCACCTGAACTCCAAACTCAACAGTGAGCTAGACTGCGATTGCTCTAATAAAATTCTGTGTGCGACAGAGACCAGTTGCTAAACATTTCCTAGCACTTTAAGCTCTGGAAGAGAGCTCACCGCTTTAATTTCGTGTAACGCAAAAAGCACGCGATACGAAACATCCGTCCGTAGAGTCCTCGTCACATTTCGGAAAGTCGAGGGGTTCGCACCGTAAACCCTGTGAAAGTCGAACTGTTACTGTCCCTGATTCAAAGCCAGACTGTTTCGCGCTATATAATTTTACTAAGTCTATCCACTCAACTATCACGCGTGATAAAGCACACATGTATAATCAGACAATAGATGTACATATACGTCCTATAGGTATCTGTATCGCCGTGTATTAAAAGTTGTGCACTAATAATCTATTTAGTTACGTTTCACCATATTTTTAAATATTTTAAACAAGCAGTTGCTTAATCACTAATTTAAAATTTTTGTAAGGTTTCAAATATCTATGCTTAATTATTTTGCTGTCATGTGAACTGTAATAGCGCTTTTATATCAATTGTCGTGGCGATCCCAATAAACGAATTTGAATTTATTTAAGAATAATGTTCAAATAGAAAACTCTTGCTTCCAAATCGTATAAAGTTACGAAATCAAATCCATTCTTAGCTGGATATACCAGTTCAGTATGACATAATTGATGCACCGTTACTGTTAACGTTTCATGTTCTAGATGCTTTAATTCTCGTTCCTAGATTATTTTTTCAGATCAGCAGTGCTCAGGAATCAAACTGCCTTTTTCGTATGACGATATGTATATATAAACTGGAAGTGTGTGGCTCACATGAGTTTCTTTTTATAAACAATGTGTTGAATTTGACATATATTCATGTACGTTATAGAATTCTCAATTCATAATTCATAATCTAATTTAAGATTTACGCTCTTTTCATGTACAATCCGCACGTGGTTATATTATAATCCTCATGGTTATCTTTTTATTATTTTTTTTAACACGTCTCTAATATTTATATTAAATAACTTCAAAATTATAAATTATTTAAAAAAATATATTTTCAAAAAAAAATTTTTTCGCGTTGCAAAGTCACTCCACCTGGTGTCCGTGTACTTTGTTTAAACTTAGACTTAAGACTATAAGTTTTCGTATTTATATTTCACATAATTAATTTGTGTTAGAGAATCTAAAAATGAAAGTATTTATTAATAAAGATCTACATTTTTAAAAGCAACTTAAATATTATTATATGTACTTGTACGTAATTTGGTTAAACTGTGCACGTCTAGCGTGTCATTATAGTTTTATAACGCATTCCATCTCGTCATACTGATTGATTATAATGTGTTTGTTTTCATCTAATCGTCCTCTTGATATCGAAGTTTATATACATACACGTTTTAATAATGTTGTAAATTATTAGATATCCGTACTGAAAAAATGATTATTATTATTATTCTAATTATAACTCGAGATCTGGAGAAACAGTTACTTTACAAGTTCTTTGATGAAGCCATTGGGAGGTGAAGTTGTCAGGGGTGGATTCGGGTTGTTTTCTTAAACTGAAAAGTTCAGCGAATTAACTTACACCCTACTCAATTTATAGATAAACCGTGTGCACTGAAACCAATAAAAGAACACACTTTGAGGGCGGAATTATAACTATTTAGAAACCTGAACATGTTTGTTCACATACTCATAATGAAATGGTTCGAGCTGACACAAAATGGCCGTAAATTTGAACCTTAAAGCGAATAATCAAACAGGAGATCGACAATGGCCGGAGCGGTACCGGAACTTAAGTACCTGGGGCTCGGGCTCATTGGATGACATTCTTGACGGACGACAGACCACAAGGGTGTGGTCTCTTTGACCACGTGGTTGAATCTGGAACCAGCGACACCTGTGCGCCAGCCGGATTTATCTTCTAACTGCAGCAAATCCTTCAGAAAATCTGCACTTCCCTAGCAGAGTCACTACTCCTTGAGCAGTAATGCTTGCTGGAGGCCAGGACTGGTGGCGCCTCGTCTTTTTAATTTAATATGTAATCCGTATTCGCTGACTGCTCTCGAGTGTCTGTTCGCAGCCGGTGCCTCCAGGCACACGTACGCCGGCTCGCACACCGCACATACACCATCTCGTGCACGCCGCACATATCCAAACTTCTATGGGTTCCTATTACACTTGTTAATATAATGCGTACCTCTTTGTTTGCATGCAGCCCAAATCCAATGAGTGAACATCTATCTCATTTTCTCATTTTTTTAGAACTCTCTAGAATTATTAAATGTCTCTATTCACATATCCCGTTCTCTTTCTTTTACGTGGCGCTTAAATTGGATAAGCGCATTTCTATGTCGTTTCCGCCCTTTAGCTCGAATATTAGATTCCGCTACTCGACAATAGTTATTCCTAGAGAATCTATTTTCTTATGTAGCACGCGGTACGTAAATTAGATGAGGTACGAAATCATACTGGATTTCGTACCTCATATATTCCACACGACTTAACAAAAAGTTAAGTCGTGTGGAATATATTCTTAAGGTGCAAACACGAGACATAAGTCGGAGTCGACACGTACTATTTTTTTTTTTATTCTATTGAAAGAGTTAAATGTTTTGAATATAATTCATCCAGAATCCTATACAATGATTACTTTATTGATTATTTTGTACACTCTAGAGCTTTAATATTTGACTTCCCGCTAAGAAAATTGAAAATTTTCTAAAATTTTCGGGAAGTTATTGGTTTCACCTCATTTTGCAAAAATCGAGTTCTCATCAGATCTCCACGTTCTGAGGGTCTAGGAAGCTTCCCTGATCATCCCTGAGATGATGTCCGTATGTCTGTGTGATGTGTGTGTGTGTGTGTGTGTGTGTGTGTGGTGTGTAGATGTATGTAAACCTCTTATAACTTTTAAATGCCTTGACCGAATCGAGCCCACTAAACGGCGTTCCAAAAGAGTTTTACCAAACTTAGATTTCCTGAAAGTTTGGGTCGATTTGGACCGGTAGATTTTGAGAAATTTACAAAAAACTATGAAAAAAAAAATTTTTATAAGTGGTTTTTTCAAAATAACTTTTAAATGGCTTGAACGATCAATTCCAAAATCTAATCAGCTCTTAACCTATTAAAAACACGTCGATTGCCGCAAACCGGGTCATCGGTTGATTCGTTTACGAGAAATCGTTGTCGAAAGAAACTGAAACAAACCGTTTTTTTACTCAAAAAATCGCGTCAAATCCCGTATATTTTCGAGTGTTTTGAACTAGAAAATAGCGGGAAGTTTCAGGGTTGGCCTACAGGGTTAACCTGTTTTTTATTCTTGAACTCTTGATATTATATAACTATCAATGACGTTTTCTTGACTTTAACGTTCGTATAATTGCTTATACTTCAGCAATTATAACTTTATTTTAATTTAAATGGAATTTCTTAATGCTTAAACTAACGTTCTACTTTTGTAAAATATTCGATTTTTAAAGTTAATCACGTAAGTGACGTATTAATTAATATTTAATATTGATGTATGAAAATACAGAACTTGGTGAAAAAACATTTTTGAAGAAATTATTAGAAATTCGGCAACAATTATGATATTATGCTACATTAGAGTTAAATATTAATTCTATTGTTATTTTGTATTATTTTAGTGATGTACTCAGTTTCTGTACTTATTATTGTTAGAGTAAATATTGCATTTTTCAAGGTCAAAAAGAAAGATAAACTTATTTGAAAATTATAAAATGTACATGTTAATCTCAACCTGTTTACCACCATCAGATTTTCTTTTCTTAGAAGCTTTGTTGATTATCGATATGGTTAAGATTTCAGCGATATGATTTCTGTGCATCATTCTCACCTGCCGTCTACGTCAATCTACGCTGCAACGGACATAAGTCGTCGTGTCTAAATTAGAGATGAATGACGTGATGTGCGCTACCTGAACGGATGTAAATTGGTGTTCCAGTAGTACATATCACGATATTCGTTTCTTTAAGACCTGTGTGCATCATTCTCACCTGCCGCCTACGACAATCAACGCTGGCAACGGACCTAAGCTATCGTGTCTAAATTGGAGATGAGTGATGTGATACGCGCTACCAAAACTCATGTGTATTGGTGTTCAAGTCGTGCATATCATGATATTAGTTTTTATAGATTTCATCTGACTAGTTACCATTGGAAGGACGCTCAAGAGTCAAACGACACTCTTGTTTTACTATAATATGCATTTTTAAAATTGTTTTCACATATTTATTTTTGACTGATTGTATAACGTACTTTAATAATAAAAGTCGAGCAAAAGCAGCAATCTGAATGTGGCAATATATTTCAGTTTGGTGTACTTAAAACAAAATGGAAATTGAGTATTTTGTTTTTTATTTTATGGCTATTTTTCTTTATTCGAAACTTTGGTACTTGAATATTGTTCTAGCTGAGAGCACATCATTGATTAACATTGGTTATCCTTTTTGCTGGAAAACGTTTCAGCAATGTTAATCCAAAACTTAATTTTGACAACCAGAATCTGAATCCACTACGACATTTGAAAAAATATTCTACAAAACTTTATTTTTATAGTAACCCATATTTACTAATGCGGAAGAATATAAATTATAATATGAGATTTTGACATATTTAGAAATGTAATATTTCATTTTTGAACTCTAGATTTTATATAGCTATCAGTGATTTTTGTTGACTTTTAATATTCATATAAGTTATATTCTAGCAAATACAATTTTTTTAAATGGATCGCTTTATGATTAAGCTATTTTACGTTTTGTTAAATACTGTGATTTTTAAGGTTGTTCACGTTAAGTGATGTATTAATCAATATTTAATAAATAATAAGTTATAATATAGAATTTGGTAATAAAATAGTGTTCATAAATTTATTAAATTCGGAAACAATGATGATTTATAACATTAGAGTTACTTATTACTTTTATTGTTATTTTGTATCGTTTTCTAGTAATGTACTCGTTTCCTGAATTTGTTATTGTTAAGGACAGCTTTGCAATTTTAACCGTCATAAAAGATATTTCTTTGATCAAAATCATCTTATTTGAAAACTTATGAAATTAATATATTAATCTCAAGATGTTTACCACCATTAGATTTACTTTTCTTACTGGCTTGGCCAACGTGGTGAAGACTTCAGTGATAACTTCAGCGATATATACTTGTCGTCCACGTCAATCTACGCCTGCAACGGAGTCAAATCATCGTACCTAAATCAGAAATGAGTTGTGTAGCATGCACTTCCTTAACGGATGTGAATTGACGTGTAAGAGGCGCATACTACAATTCTCCTTTCTAAATAATTTCTTTTGACTGGTTTCCATCGGAAAGGCGCTCAAGACTCAAACGTATGTCCTGAAATCATACTCTTGATTTACTGTAATATGCATTTATAATAATCTGTAGTAATTTTGATTGTCCAATACACTTACATTGATTTCACATTTATATTTATGACTGATTAAACAGTGTGTTTTAACAACAATACTTGAGCAAAAGCAACTCTAAGCAACATTGCGTTTAAGTTTGGTATGATTAAAACCAAAATTAATATTGTGTGTCCTCTTTTTGTTTATAGCTGCTTTTCTACGATATATTCGAAAATTTTGTTTATCAATGTTGTTCAAGCTGATTGGAGATTATCGATTAATCGTTTACTCTGTTATACTGTATTCTGTTTCGGACTGATTCATGATATGTCAAATATGATAACTATTCAGATCATAGATTAATAGACTATCCTTCTAGCTCTATCAAGCCCACAAGTCGTTACTGTACAATATTATAATTAAAAATTCAAAATACTGCAAATAAAGCTGAATACAGTCACCGACAATATTTTATTTGATGAAACTTTAAAACGCAATATTCTGTAAAATAAATCAGTCTATGTTATTCGAAAAGGTTTATTTCGACAACCAGATTTCAAATCCATTATTAAATTTGAAGAAGACTTCCTAAATCTAAATAGAGTTTTATATTCTTATAGTAATGCCACGCTCGCCAGCGCGGAAGAACGTTGAGTGTGTGATATTTTGACATGTTTGTGTAAGATGACGTATAGAATTTATAGCGTACAATGTATTACACGATATTGGCAATCGTGCACGAATATGTATTGTAACCGACAGAAGAAGAACACCTTCTTTATATAATGCAAAGAGAACGAAGTAGAGGTCTACTTCTAACCTTAATGTACGTGTAGGTGAATCAAGAAGATGGATGTCATTAAATCGTTAATGGCGTTGCGTCATCCTTAAGCTCGCGTTAAAAAATTGAAGCACTTCTTTTTTTGAACTGTAGGCGCATTAGGGAATTCCGACCCCGATTAGTGTGTATCAGTTAATCGTTTAACATTGCTACGTATATATTTGAATTGTCGTGGGATTTCACTGAACTGAAAATTTTGTGGAAGTCGAATGTGCATATTTTCTGTTCAAAAAGAAATCAGTCAAGCACAAGTAAAATCGTATAAATATGTTTGTTAACAAACAACTGCCAATTCTAAAGTGCATAAAAATGACTGTATAATAATTTCTACTTTACTTAGTGTTCCTCATTGTCGACAGTGCCTCTTTTAAAAATGTGAAGAACATGAGACGAAATAAAAGTAGTGACGAAAAAATATAAAAATAGTTCGTCCTTACGTTGTTTCTGGGGTAGGAAGAGATTGTCATGTACAATACGTTATCAGCTGTGTTTATGATACAGCATTCATCAATCGTCATCCACATACAGATTTTTCGATATTAATCGGTCTGACGTTGATCGGAGCCAAAAAAAAATGCCAGTGTTGGCTTTACTGTATCAGAAACATAATGTTAATGTGAAATAAGTTACAAGTGTGCACACGCAAGGCTACATTGGCTCAGAATTAAAATTTAATTAACGCCGGTTTTATGTGTTAAACAAAAGCACTTAAACAACATAAAATAATAATAATAGAAAAATATAATAATTCCACCTGTTGACTCTCTGCAAAGTTTCCCGCTGTAATATTTATCGACATGTTTGTAATCTTCTTGATTTATCATTTACGAGTATTTAAACTTTTTTTTTATTTAAATAATATAAAAGACGCCGTCTCTGAAACTTCTTACTACTTTCGAGTTTAAAAGTGTTCAAAAATACAGGAGTAATAAATTATTTAGATCGTCATGCACAAATGATTGATTCCTTTGCTTTTTTTAGATTTAAAAAATATCGATTTATTATGCACGAAGTAGAACCGGGTGCACTAGAAATCAGTCAGGGAGACAAGCGGGGTCGGTTTTGAAAAACAAACAATATTGGCACGGCCGAACCCGCCGTCCCGGCGGACCGCGACGCGGGGTCAATCAAAAATTTAGGACTTATCTCTTAAATATGTCAACACGAGTGAGCTGTATCAGCTAAACGGCGTTCAGCAACCCAACGAAGTAGTCACGGACCGTGGCCATGGTGAGGAAAAGAATCACTAATAATATTTGTTATCTTATTATCTTTTGTGTGTGCAGATTCTCTGTATTTAAGGCTGGCAATTCTTACGTATGAATGAGTATCGACTTCCGGGAGCTGTCTCCAATTTTGGGATAAATTTATTGACCGAGATGTAAAATTTTCTCTTTACATTTGATCTATCTCGGTGAAGGAAATTTTCAGTGTATCGGAGATAGACGTACAGGTCTGATACGATCAGAACTGTTTGTCAAGGATCCCTAACGAAAGTCCATCTGCAAAGATTAATGTCAACCACTTGGGTTCATTTCAAATCGAACTCCACCCAGAAGGTGGTTCTGGTACGACCAATATATTTATTTTAAAATGTAACGTAATAAATAATTTAATAAAATACGCACGGTTCAAATACAGGAAATTTTGCACAGCCTAATAATTGTAATTACATTTTAAAGTCTTAACTACTGCTTACATTGGATTTAGTTCTATTTCTTTCTCGAATTGATTCTCATGTAGATTTTTATATTTCGTCGTATATTATGCGTAATATGTTACTTGCCATTGTATTAAAATTGCAAGATATAATTTATTTGAACTTTATTGATTTAAAGGAATTTATTGAATAAGTCTTTCAACGTGCATATGAAGATATCAGGTGTTTTAACGCACATAGGAAATTTGATTGATTTTATTAAGATTAATATTTTATTGAATATTGTTTATCTCATTTGGGATTTGGGTTAATACCTGTTCATACTTTGATGAATCGTTATTCGACATGAATATAACATAGACAGTCTGATAGGGAACTTTTACGTCGCTAGTCCTAGTGCTGAAGACGATAACTTTAAGGTTGCGATGCGTGAGAAGTATCTAGTATGCAACTTTATTTTGTACAGACACTTCCTGTGTTACCGAAACTCAAGAAAACTTAAGGAACTAAATACTTTCCTTTCTTTATAATTAATATAAAACATACACATATAATTTTAATTGTCTATACTTTTTACATCATATGGGTTGAAAACGTTCCACTGTGCTGAACACAATTATTACTTTCCAATTCGGAAAGTGTAGAGGTTCGGACCGTAATCCTTGTGAAAGTCGAACTATTGCTGTCCCCGATACAAAACCAGACTGTTTCGCGCTATATAATTTTACTAAGTTTATCCCACTTAACTATCACGCGTGATAAAGCACATACGTATAATCAGACAGTAGATGCACATATAGGCCCTTATAGGATTCCGTGTTGTCGTATCGAGAGGGGTTTAATAGTCAATCGCACATAGCATTTACTGGAAAACTCAATAGTGTTCTCTCTGTCTCAATAGATATTTGTCGAATATATTGAATCGTATTCATAAGAATTTACTTTTCAACGTTTTAAAATTTTATCTATGATTTATATCATTTATGCTCTAAATGATCTGTTTTGTCACGTTTCATTTTTTTTTAGATTATCTTAGAGAAGCAGTTGCTTAATTACTAGTTTAATAATTTCGTAATGAAATCATTATACAATCATGAGTTGTAATGGCGCATTTATTTCTTATGTTCTCGTTTCTGGAATATTTCTTCAGGCCAACAACACTCAAGAATCAAACCGCATCCCAGAAATTATTCTTTTTTTGTATAACAAAACATTTTTTTATTTACGGAAATTATAAGTATGTGTTTGTGGTATTAAGGATCTAAAAACGAGCAAATCGACATTTTACATGTATCATGAAGACATTTTTAAAAAGGTAGCTAATGAGGTTTGTTCAATATTAAAAACGATATTGAGTCACGTAAGTAATTACGTATTAAAGGGTCCTTTCATCGCAATTTGTAATTGTCCCTCTGGCGTCCATGTACTTTGTTCCCACTTAAGATTTCAGTGTGTAACTTCTCATATCTATTTTGCCAATAATTAACTTATCCAAGAAATGTTTGTTAATAACAGCTGTTACATTTATTTTTAATCTAGAACACTGTTACATGTACCTTTAATTAAGTTCGAATAAAATGTAAAAGTCAGGAGAGACGTCACCGTGTCATAACGCATTTTATCTCTTTATACAGATTTATTACAATATATCAATTTTAACAGTCCTATCAAGTTTTAAGTTCATAAATCTAATATATATTGGCAATGCAAATCGTGTATTACTTAATATTCATTCTAATTACATTATTCTCAGACTTGTTATAACGCACTCAGCACTTTAGAGGCGTTTAGAAGAGTTTCAATGTGTCTGTCTCAAATATTACATTAGCCCTTAAGTGGCATTTTCAGATTTAATGCTAATCTAACAATAGCTTCTACAAGACTTCATTTGACTAACACTTCACGCTAGCGACGTTCACGTGCACATCGGACAGAGTCGACAATGATTTAGAAGAGAAGCAGTCACTTCATAACTTGTGTGATAAAGCGTTTAGGAGTTTACTCTTTGGGAATCGATTTTTATACACAACCTTCAGTATAAAATTTAGATTCAGTGTGACAGTCGCACGTCAGAGCTGAAATGCACCAGTTTTTAACTTCCCGCTAAGAAAATTGAAAATTATCTAAAATTTTCGGGAAGTTATTGGTTTCACCCCATTTTGCAAAAATCTAGTTCTCATCAGATCTCGACGTTCTGAGGGTCTAGGAAGCTTCCCTGATCATCCCTGAGACGATGTCCGTATGTCTGTGTGGATGTGTGTGAGTGTGTATGGGTGGATGTATATAAGCCTCTTATAACTTTTAAATGGCTTGACCTAATCGATCCCATCAAACGGCGTTCCAAAGAATTTCACCAAACTTAGATTTCCTGAAAGTTAGGGTCTATTTGAACCAGTAGATTTTGAGAAAATTTCAAAAATATGAAAAAAAATATTGAAAAAGTGTTTTTTTCAAAATAAAATGGCTACAACGATCAATTCCAAAATCTAATAAGCTCTTGACCCTGTAAAAACACGTTGATTGGCGCAAACCGGGTCAAAATCGGTTGATTTGTTTGCAAGAAATCGTTGTCGAAATAAATCAAAACAAACCGTTTTTCTACTCAAAAAATCGCGTCAAATCCCGTACGTATTCGAGTGTTTTGAACTCGAAAATAGCGGAAAGTTCGGGTTTGGCTACAGAGTTAACCCATTTTTTTTTATTTCCTTAAAAGAGTTGTTTCAAATGCGATTCATCCAGAATCCTGTACAGTCAACGCTTTATTAATTATTGTTTTAACTAAGAACTGCAATAGTTAATTCTTGACATTTAATAATAACATAATTAATTATACTCCAGCAATGATAAGTTAATTATACTTTAGACGTAATCGCTTTATGATTAAGCTATTTTTACGTTTTGTTAAATACTGTGATTTTTAAGGTTGTTCACGTTAAGTGATGTATTAATCAATATTTAATAAATAATAAGTTATAATATAGAATTTGGTAATAAAATAGTGTTCATAAATTTATTAGAAATTCGGGAACAATGACGATTTATAACATTAGAGTTACTTCTTACTTTTATTGTTATTTTGTATCGTTTTCTAGTAATGTACTCGTTTCCTGAATTTGTTATTGTTAAGGTTAACTTTGCAATTTTAACCGTCATAAAGATATTTCTTTGATCAAAATCATCTTATTTGAAAACTTATGAAATTTATATATTAATCTCAAGATGTTTACCACCATTAGATTTACTTTTCTTACTGGCTTGTAACGTGGTGAAGACTTCAGTGATAACTTCAGCGATATATACTTGTCGTCCACGTCAATCTACGCCTGCAACAGAGTCAAATCATCGTACCTAAATCAGAAATGAGTTGTGTAGCATGCACTTCTTTAACGGATGTGAATTGACGTATAAGCGGCGCATAGTACAATTCTCGTTTCTAGAAAATTTCTTCTGACTGGTTTCCATCGGAAAGGCGCTCAAGACTCAAACGTATGTCCTGAAATCATACTCTTGATTTACTGTAATATGAATTTATAATAATCTGTAGTAATTTTGATTTTCCAATTACATTTACATTGATTTCACATTTATATTTCTGACTGATTAAACAGTGTACTTTAATAACAATACTTGAGCAAGCAACTTTAAGCAACATTGCGTTTAAGTTTGGTATGATTAAAACCAAAATTAATATTGTGTGTTCTCTTTTTGTTTATAGCTGCTTTTCTACGATATGTTCTAAAATTTTGTTGATCAATGTTGTTCAAGCTGATTGGACATTATCGATTAATCGTTTATTCTGTTATACTGTATTCAGTTTCGGACTAATTCATGATATGTCAAATATGACAACTATTCAAATCATAGATTAATAGACTGTCCTTCTAGCTCTGTCAAGGCCACGAGCCGTTACTGTACAATATTATAATTAAAAATTCAAAATACTGCAAATAAAGCTGAATACAGTCACCGACAATATTTTATTTAGTTGATGAAACTTTAAAACGCAATATCTGTAAAATAAATCAGTCTATGTTATTCTAAAAGGTTTATTTCGACAACCAGATTTCAAATCCATTATTAAATTTGAAAAAGACTTCCTAAATCTAAATAGAGTTTTATATTCTTATAGTAATGCCACGCTCGCCAGCGCGGAAGAACGTTGAGTGTGTGATATTTTGACGTTTTGTGTGAGATGACGTATAGAATTTTATTAAATAAAAATATCTCAGACTAATTACGATCAGTGACTCATTTCCAGTTCTGAAAATATTTGTTAAATAAAAAAAATATTGTTTATTCAGTGAAAATTCAAATTGGAAAATAGTGGCCCGGGCAAATAGTATTCGTGATTTCTGAGATGGCACGTTTATTAATATTCAAAAGTTTATTAGAAAAACCTCATTCTATGAGTAATTACAAACAAAAAGTCGTTGCTTGTCATTGTCCAGATGTTGCAACAAAAATAATTATAGCGTACAATATTGGCAATCGTGCAGGAATATGTGTATTTTAACTGACAGAAGAAGAAGCACTCTTCTTTTATATAATGCAAAGAGAACGAAGTAGAGGTCTACTTCCTAACCTTAATGTACGTGTAGGTGAGTCAAGAAGATGGATGTCATTAAATCGTTAAAGGCGTTTGCGTCATCCTTAAGCTCGCATTAAATAATTGAAGCACTTCTTTTTGAAATCATACTTCTTCGGCGCATTAGGGAATTCCGACCCAAGTGT
Source organism: Eumeta japonica (assembly GCA_005406025.1). Lineage (NCBI taxonomy): Eukaryota > Metazoa > Arthropoda > Insecta > Lepidoptera > Psychidae > Eumeta > Eumeta japonica. The sequence continues at coordinate 15,688 of BGZK01003232.1, forward strand.
ATTTTGTAAACGTGACGCATGTCACGCGCCGGTGTAATTCATAATTCCGATTAGTGCACAATAACGTATCAGTTAATCGTTTAACGAAATAAAAATGCTAATCGTACTATATTTGAATTGTCGTGTGGATTTCACTGAACTGAAAATTTTGTGGAAGTCGAATGTGCATATTTTCTGTTCAAAAATAGGAAATCTTCAGTCAAGCACAAGTAAAATCGTATAAATATGTTTGTTAACAAACAACTGCCAATTCTAAAGTGCATAAAAATGACTGTATAATAATTTCTACTTTACTCAGTGTTCCTCATTGTCGACAGTGCCTCTTTTAAAAATGTGAAGAACATGAGACGAAATAAAAGTAGTGACGAAAAAATATAAAAATAGTTCGTCCTTACGTTGTTTCTGGGGTAGGAAGAGATTGTCATGTACAATACGTTATCAGCTGTGTTTATGATACAGCATTCATCAATCGTAATTTCAAGAGCCAATACCGTTCCTTGGAAATCATGAATTCATTTTTTCTATACAGCTGATCTAATAAATGAGCAGATTAAGAATACTTTCGGTAAGACTTATTATTATATTCATTTGTTACATCATAGCAAATATGCAATGATCATATAGGAATGTCGTCTTCCTCCAGATGGTGTCTCCCCGAACAACACCTGTCCGGCTTCGTGCGGTGACACACGGGCCCGCGAACCCGGAGTCCTCCAGCTGCTGTCTGTGTCACCTGTGTCACACCAGTGTCACCGGTGAATTCGTTCTTGGGTTTGTCTCAGGTTGTTCTCCTGTAACTGGTGTGGACAACAAATTCATAGCTATAGACTTGATTGTGTCGACGACGTTTGCTATTCGTCATGACTGATTCGTTGCAGAGGTGAAGCTGATTAGGGGTACGTTTTGCTACTCCGAGTATTTGTAAAGGGTCGATGACAAAGTTGAATATGTTTTCAAACTGACGAAAGACCGATGATTCTATATTATATGAGCGAATGAGACTGAAAGGAAAGCCAATAGTCGGGTCATCCACATACAGATTTTTCGATATTAATCGGTCTGACGTTGATCGGAGCCAAAAGAATGCCAGAGTGTTGGCTTTACTGTATCAGAAACATAATGTTAATGTGAAATAAGTTACAAGTGTGCACACGCAAAGGCTACGTTGGCTCAGAATTAAAATTTAATTAACGCCGGTGTTAAACAAAAGCACTTAAACAACATAAAATAATAATAATAGAAAAATATAATAATTCCACCTGTTGACTTTCTGCAAAGTTTCCCGCTGTAATATTTATCGACATGTTTGTAATCTTCTTGATTTATCATTTACGAGTATTTAAACTTTTCTATTTAAATAATATAAAAGACGCCGTCTCTGAAACTTCTTACTACTTTCGAGTTTAAAGTGTTCAAAAATACAGGGGTAATAAATTATTTAGATCGTCATGCACAAATGATTGATTCCTTTGCTTTTTTTAGATTTAAAAAATATCGATTTATTATGCACGAAGTAGAACCGGGTGCACTAGAAATCAGTCAGGGAGACAAGCGGGGTCGGTTTTGAAAAACAAACAATATTGGCACGGCCGAACCCGCCGTCCCGGCGGACCGCGACGCGGGGTCAATCAAAATTTAGGACTTATCTCTTAAATATGTCAACACGAGTGAGCTGTATCAGCTAAACGGCGTTCAGCAACCCAACGAAGTAGTCACGGACCGTGGCCATGGTGAGGAAAAGAATCACTAATAATATTTGTTATCTTATTATCTTTTGTGTGTGCAGATTCTCTGTATTTAAGGCTGGCAATTTTACGTATGAATGAGTATCGACTTCCGGGAGCTGTCTCCAATTTTGGGATAAATTTATTGACCGAGATGTAAAATTTTCTCTTTTACATTTGATCTATCTCGGTGAAGTGAAATTTTCAGTGTATCGGAGATAGACGTACAGGTCTGATACGATCAGAACTGTTTGTCAAGGATCCCTAACGAAAGTCCATCTGCAAGGAGATTAATGTCAACCACTTGGGTTCATTTCAAATCGAACTCCTACCCAGAAAGGTGGTTCTGGTACGACCAATATATTTATTTTAAAAATGTAACGTAATAAATAATTTAATAAAATACGCACGGTTCAAATACAGGAAATTTTGCACAGCCTAATAATTGTAATTACATTTTAAAGTCTTAACTACTGCTTACATTGGATTTAGTTCTATTTCTTTCTCGAATTGATTCTCATGTAGATTTTTATATTTCGTCGTATATTATGCGTAATATGTTACTTGCCATTGTATTAAAATTGCAAGATATAATTTATTTGAACTTTATTGATTTAAAGGAATTTATTGAATAAGTCTTTCAACGTGCATATGAAGATATCGGAGTGTTTTAACGCACATAGGAAATTTGATTGATTTTATTAAGATTAATATTTTATTGAATATTGTTTATCTCATTTGGGATTTGGGTTAATACCTGTTCATACTTTGATGAATCGTTATTCGACTTGAATATAACATAGACAGTCTGATAGGGAACGTTTAGTCTAGTGCTGAAGACGATAACTTTAAGGTTACGATGCGTGAAATATCTAGTATGCAACTTTATTTTGTACAGACACTTCCTGTGTTACCGAAACTCAAGAAAACTTAAGGAACTAAATACTTTCCTTTCTTTATAATTAATATAAAACATACACATATAATTTTAATTGTCTATACTTTTACATCATATGGGTTGAAAACGTTCCACTGTGCTGAATAACACAATTATTACTTTCCAATTCGGAAAGTGTAGAGGTTCGGACCGTAATCCTTGTGAAAGTCGAACTATTGCTGTCCCCGATACAAAACCAGACTGTTTCGCGCTATATAATTTTACTAAGTTTATCCTTAACTATCACGCGTGATAAAGCACATACGTATAATCAGACAGTAGATGCACATATAGGCCCTTATAGGATTCCGTGTTGTCGTATCGAGAGGGGTTTAATAGTCAATCGCACATAGCATTTACTGGAAAAACTCAATAGTGTTCTCTCTGTCTCAATAGATATTTGTCGAATATATTGAATCGTATTCATAAATTTTACTTTTCAACGTTTTAAAATTTTATCTATGATTTATATCATTTATGCTCTAAAATGTCTGTTTTTATCACGTTTCATTTTTTTAGATTATCTTAGAGGAAGCAGTTGCTTAATTACTAGTTTAATAATTTCGTAATGAAATCATTATACAATCATGAGTTGTAATAGCGCATTTATTTCTTATGTTCTCGTTTCTGGAATATTTCTTCAGGCCAACAACACTCAAGAATCAAACCGCATCCCAGAAATTATTCTTTTTTAATAACAAAACATTTTTTATTTACGGAAATTATAAGTATGTGTTTGTGGTATTAAGGATCTAAAACGAGCAAATCGACATTTTACATGTATCACAGACATTTTTAAAAGGTAGCTAATGAGGTTTGTTCAATATTAAAAACGATATTGAGTCACGTAAGTAATTACGTTACTAAAGGGTCCTTTCATGCCAATTCGTAATTGTCCCTCTGGCGTCCATGTACTTTGTTCCACTTAAGATTTCAGTGTGTAACTTCTCATATCTATTTTGCCAATAATTAACTTATCAAGAAATGTTTGTTAATAACAGCTGTTACATTTATTTTTAATCTAGAACACTGTTACATGCACCTTTAGTTAAGTTCGAATAAAATGTAAAAGTCTGGAGAGACGTCACCGTGTCATAACGCATTTTATCTCTTTATACAGATTTATTACAATATGTCAATTTTTACAGTCCTATCAATTTTTAAGTTCATAAATCTAATACATATTAGGAATGCAAATCTTGTATTACTTAATATTCATTCTAATTACATTATTCTCAGACTTGTTATAACGCACTCAGGACTTTAGAGGCGTTTAGAAGAGTTTCAATGTGTCTGTCTCAAACATTGTATTAGCCCTTAAGTGGCATTTTCAGATTTAATGCTAATCTAACAATAGCTTCTAAAAGACTTCATTTGACTAACACTTCACGTCAGCGACGTTCACGTGCAATACATCGGACTGAGTCGACAATGAACTGGAAGAGAAGCAGTCACTTCGCCTTGTGTGATAAAGCGTTTGGGAGTTACTCTTTGGGAATCGATTTTCATATACAACCCGCAGTATAAAATTTAGATGCAGTGTGACAGTCGCGTCAGAGCTGAAACGCACCAGTTTTAATTTTCCGCTAAGAAAATTGAAAATTATCTAAAATTTTCGGTAAGTTATTGTTTCACACCCCATTTTGCAAAATCTAGTTCTCATCAGATCTCGACGTTCTGAAGTTAGGAAAGCTTCCTGATCATTCCTGAGACGATGTCCGTAGTAATGCGTGTGGATGTGTGTGTGTGTGTGTTGTATGTGTGGGATGTATGTAAGCCTCTTATAACTTTTAATGCAGTTTGATAATCGATCCCTCTAAACGGCGTTCCAAGGTATTCTAAAACAGATTTCCTGAAAGTTAGGGTCTATTTGAACCAGTAGATTTTGAAAAAATTTCAAAAAAATATGAAAAAAATATTGAAAAAGTGTTTTCAAAATAACTTTTAAAATGGCTACAATGATCAATTCCAAAATCTAATAAGCTCTTAATCTATTAAAAATACGTCAATTGTCGTAAACCGGGTTAAAATCGGTCGATTCGTTTGTGATAAATCGTTGTCGAAATAAAACGAAAAAAACAGTTTTGGAATAACTACAGAGAACGGCTTTACCGATCGATTTCAAATTCTAACCAACTCTTGACTCTGTAAAACACGTTGATTGGCGTTCAAACCGGGTCAAAATCGGTTGATTTGTTTTGCAAAATCGTTGTCGAAATAATCAAAACAAACGTTTTTCTACTCAAAAATCGCGTAAAATCCCATTGTACGTATTCAGTGTTTTGATCTCGAAATAGAAGGAAAGTTTCAGGGTTAGCCTACAGGGTTAACCCATTTTTTATTTCCTTAAGGAGTTGTTTCAATGTAATTCATCAGAATCCTATACAGTCAACGCTTTATTAATTATGTTTAAAACTAAGAACTGCAATAGTTAATTCTTGACATTTAATAATAACATAATTAATTATACTCTAGCAATGATAAGTTAATTATACTTTAAACGTAATCGCTTTATGATTAAGCTATTTTACGTTTTGTTAAATACTGTGATTTTTAAGGTTGTTCACGTTAAGTGATGTATTAATCAATATTTAATAAATAATAAGTTATAATATAGAATTTGGTAGTAAAAACAGTGTTCATAAATTTATTAGAAATTCGGAAACAATGATGATTTATAACATTAGAGTTACTTCTTACTTTTATTGTTATTTTGTATCTTTTTATAGTAGTGTACTCATTTCCTGAATTTGTTATTGTTAAGGTCAGCTTTGCAATTTTTAACCGTCATAAAAGATATTTCTTTGATCAAAATCATCTTATTTGAAAACTTATGAAATTTATATATTAATCTCAAGATGTTTACCACCATTAGACTTACTTTTATTACTGGCTTAGCCAACGTGGTGAAGACTTCAGTGATAACTTCAGCGATATATATATACTTGTCGTCCACGTCAATCTACGCCTGCAACGAAGTCAAATCATCGTACCTAAATCAGAAATGAGTTGTGTAGCATGCGCTTCTTTAACGGATGTGAATTGACGTATGAGTAGCACATACTACAATTCTCGTTTCTAGAAAATTTCTTCTGACTGGTTTTCATCGGAAAGGCGCTCAAAACTCAAACGTATGTCCTGAAATCATACTCTTGATTTACTGTAATATGCATTTATAATAATCTATAGTAATTTTGATTTTCCAATATATTTAAATTGATTTTACAATTATATTTCTGACTGATTAAACAGTGTATTTTAATAACAATACTTGAGCAAAAGCAACTCTAAGCATCATTGCATTTAAGTTTGGTATGTATAAAAACAAAATTAATATTGTGTGTTCCTTTTTTTTTTGTTATAGCTGCTTTTAAACGTGAAGTAGGTGACACGCCGGTGTAATACATAATTCGATTAGTTCACAATAATGTATCAGTTAATCGTTTAACGAAATAAAGGTGCTAATCGTATAGGTATATTCGAATTGTCATGTGGATTTCACTGAACTGCAAATTTTGTGAAAGTCGAATGTGCATATTTTCTGTTCAAAAATAGGAAATCTTCAGTCAGGCACAAGTAAAATCGAATAAATATGTTTATTAACAAACAACTGCGAATTCTAAAGTGCATAAAAATTACTGTATAATAATTTCTACTTTACTCACTGTTCCTCATTGTTGACAGTGTCTCTTTTAAAAATATGAAGAATATAAAACGAAACAAAAGTAGTGACGAAAAAATATAAAAATAGATCGTCGTTACGTTGTTTCTGGGGTAGGAAGAGATTGTCGTGTACAATACGTTATCAGCTGTGTTCATGATACAGCATTCATCAATCGTAATTTCAAGAGCCAATACCGTTCCTTGGAAATCATGAATTCATTTTTCCTGTACTGCTGATCTAATAAATGAGCAGATTAAGAATGCTTTCGGTAGGACTTATTATTAAGTATTGCATTGGTTACTATGTGTATGGTAAGTTTAACCATTATGTATAGTATTTACTTATTTTTTTATATATAAGTACATTCTACAATTAATATATGTATTTAAAATCTTGTACTAATGATAGTGCGTAGGTTTCTTCAGTACTGAATATAATTGTAAGTATTCACCAATTGACATTTTCATTTAATTGTTTGTATCTATGCTTGACTGTTTTGCACCATTTATCCTCAACAATACTTCATGGTTCACAAGCTGTATTCAAGAAATTATTATTGTTTTCATTCGCATCTCCAATATTGAGTATTTTTTAATCACGGCACAGAATAATTGAAGGAATACTTAATAAATTGTATATACATGTGTAAGTGAGACATCTTCTTACGTATAATAAATACTCATATAAAATGTAATTTATTTGAATGCAATATCACTTTCAATTTTGATACTATTATCAAGTTCTGATGTGTTAAGCTCCGTTAAACGTTTTTTTTTTACTAACTTGGCCTCTCTGTATTCTCTTCTTCTGTTCTGAAGACAATCATAGACTTTGCCTTTAGCACACCTTTTATTTTTTAGTTGTGCCTTATTCACATAAAGTATGAAGTGCTGATATTTTCTTTGGGAAAGAGTAATTTAATTTTATGAGCACAATCAAGTAATATTGAAGACGAAATTATTTTTTCAGTATCTTCTTGCAGTAAATGTCTTATAATTATATTAGATAACTTTCTTCCAATGCAATTAGTCAATAAGCCACTTTCTTTATGAAGGTTCAATATACATTTTCCTTCAATGATGCCTTTTAGTAATTCTTCTAAATTCTGAAAAGGAAAATAATTTAAGAAAGAAAAATAAATAATAAGAAAATACTAAGTAACAAATTTATATTAATACAACAAAGAGGGAAAACTTGTGAAATTTAATTTCTATAATTTTAGTATTTACCTACTCCATATGTACTAGTTGTAGTTGATTTTTATAGCCTTGCCAGTAAACATATATAAAACTAAGAAAGCACCTAAGGTTCTAATACGCGCAAGTCACAGTAGTCGTCGTAGCACATGTCGATGATAAAATTGAAGTATTTGATTTATCATTTGTATGAGTATTGATTATTTCCTCAAAGGGTAAAATTCTGTGCTTTCCCTTAAGTGTCTAAACAAAAATAGGTAAATCTTCGATCTGTAGCAAACAACAATTATGAATTTATTATAAACGAAAGTTTGTAAGTATGGATGGATGTTTGTTGCTCGTTCACGCAAGAAACTACTGAATGGATTTCGATGAGACTTTACAATAATATATAACACACATCAGAATAACACATAGGCTATAATTTATAAAGATATAGTGTGAATTATCAAAATATAACGATAAGTATCAAGTAGGAAAAAAATCTGTCATCTGCGAGCTATTCTGGCGTGCGCCGCAAAACCGTTGGAATTACACGTATATAATGTATAATGGAAATGTTTATCTTAAATAGTCCTACAAAAGTCCGCGACGGCATATATCTATCTTTTATGTGTAAGCTATTATCGCCAAAGTAGTGAACCATAAATACAATAATAATTGATAATTTATTTCTAATGCATTTGGTAGTAACAAATTGATCCTTATATCAAAATAAATACTTTTATCGCATCTAGTGTTTGCATCGCAAGTTTATCTTTTATGTTACATCATTTGGACAAATATTTGAATAGTTATGACGATAGACAAGCGAGTGCACGATATTATGGTGCGGTCCGGCGGCAGGGTCAGACCATAAAGGTAGCAGGCAGACATTTGAGCACGCAATGTTTTTCCCACGGCCAGCTCTATGTGGCTTGCTCACGCGTTTTTAAATCGCAAAATCTGCATCTTTATACAGACCAAAATAAATTGTTTAACATAGTTTATAAGAGTATGTTGCAGTAGCCACCTATAACTTTTGCATTACCATCAATCATCATATAATTCCGTACCTATCAATCCTTATAAACTATAGCGTTTATAATACCCATAATACATATTAACGAGTTCATCTTAAACAATACTTAGTTCCAATTTACATACATTACACAATATAATTGTTGGAACATTTATAACGGGAGAAAAGCTGAACCGATTTTCATTTTTAATTTATTGGATTTTTCTCCGTCCCGAATACTCGTAGCAAAATAATAGAAAAACATTAATAATTGAAAAAAAAAATAAAACGCTTTCTATCATCATTATCACAATTTTCCATCACCACGCGGGTGAAACCGCGGGGCGTAACTAGTTTACTAACATTTTAAATTACAATAAAAAAGTTTGTATACTAGTTGCCAGCAATAACAGCTTTGCTCATATCGACATAGAATAGATTCTTAATTCTAATGTTGGTTCCAATTCTCATTCTAATCTCAAACATGATTTTCATTAAGAGCTATGAAAATAAAATTATAATATGTTAATTAGTGATCCTAATACTTCTGAAATAGTAGATATTTTACATTTTTTTTTATTTCGAAAGCAGAACTACCATTCATTTAGTCTTTGTTTTACATCAATTTTTTTCAAATTATTCTAGGTTTTATTGCAACTAGTAGACAAAAAATAAAAGCTACAAATGTTCAATGGGGACTTTTTCTGTAATATAATAGATTATATTTATATATAAAAACATCATTTGAGAAATAATAGCTAATCAGCTAAACAATACCTATTTGAAACTTACCACTATTGTGTCATCGCTATCAGAGTTGTCCTTTACAGTTTTCCAACGTTCTAATTTCTTTTTTTAAATATAGCCCTATCACCTACAAGGCCATGAGTTGTTTCAGTTAAAACAGCACCTAAGAGCCCTAAACTTTTAATGTCTATTTTGGTAGGTGGATAATATAATTTTAAGTGTTATTATATAAATAGGTATGTTCGTCACGAATGATGTCAGCCTTTCAGATGTAAAAATGAAACAGTAGGTACTCAAATAAACTTCATCCCACTGGAATTTGTTACTATCCTTAATGCGCGGTAAAACTAATACCCAAACACCCAAAAAATATTTAAACAAATTAGACATTTAAAAAAACACGTGAAATATAAATTATTAATTAAAAATTAGTTTATTTTTAATTACTCAATTAAAAATACGATTAATTAATTAAAAATAATTTATTTTTAATTATTACTTACCTTCAAAAATTTCGATATAAATAATTATGCAACTAACATACAGAATCGCCAAACGATTAATAAATAATCAATAGTAACAGACAAAACTTCACAGCATTAACGCATCACCATAACACTAACAAACAATACAAAATGGTTGCACGGTTGCAGGTCACTCGACGTAAGCCGGGCGACGGGCCGGTGGGGAACAATTTTGCGTTATTTGGTTTCAGGAACATATCAGATAATAGTATCTACTAAACGTATGTAGTAGCTACAATGTTTGTAGTAGTTCCAACTAAACTTCATGTTCGGATAGACAGATTTATTTCATTAGATTTTCTTGTAACGGTTACTCTATATATTCTAAACTCAATTAGAATGTATTTTTAAATTGGCTATTTTTTAGTTCACCGTACAATTTTTAAAATTACTAAACGTTCTGATAGTCTTGTAGTTTGATATTTTTCTCAGAGTATATTCGAATAAATCGTTGAATAACGTTGTTCCGACTGATGACATATTATCAATTGATGTTGAATGTTGTGTTATGCTGGAAAACTATCCATCAGTGTTAGTCCAAACACTTTGTTTTGACAACCGGAATTGTGACAGAATCCTGGAGGTACACTCGATTCTCCCGGAAAAAACACGATCGATCGTTAAACATATACAAGAAATGAGGGTCGCGGAGACATTGAAAATCGCCGTGGACCCAACCACGTTTCAGACGGAGGTTTCTCCCCGAGTCGTCGCAGCCAACCTCGCTACGAGAGACTAGAGGGCTTATCCCAGTAAACCGCCGATCTTGCGCAAATCGCGTTCGCGTTATGTATGCGAGCTTGGCCCTGTTTTACAGGACGTGTAGGTGCGCGTGAGGGTTTTCTGGCTGCAGCCCGGTGGATAGGCACGTCAGAGTGACGTCTGACTACATGTGACCTTCGACCTTCCACTTTTGCGCTTGTCCAATCTTGATCAAATTGTGTTCTATAAATATAGAGTTAAATGTGATAGCTCGAGTGGGTCGAGGCCTCCGACTCGTATAATTTAATACGATAAGTCTCGCGGGCAACAGTGATTAACCTATTATTTAATAACAAATTTAACATTTTTTAAGAGAATTTGGAACGGCAATTTGAGTGGTTAAGCATTAATGGGAAAAGGTATATAAATATGTACTAAAAGTTTAAATATCAGTAAATTCAACTTGATGTCACCTTATTGTGAAACAACTAAACCTAATTTTGAATTATAGATAAAGGTTCTAGCTCTATTTTATAATTTTGGGACAGTAAACCACGTTTAAAGGTTACAATGTTACTCCAATGTAACCTCTGTCCTTGGTCAAGTGTAGTTGAAGTGAAACTCCGACGCGATTGGCCATCCTAAAACAGTTCCTAGGAATTCAATCTTAGATTTTATTTTAAAAGAGACTTAGTTTCTTTTAAAATAAAATCTTGTTGCTGAGATCTTTACACAAACAAAGGGGGTGAAAATCAGTCTCAGCCGGGAAAATTCGGTAAATATTATGGGGAGCAATGGGTCAATGCCCAAGCGGAACTATTAACTGAACTCCTGTAAGGCCATCACACGTAGCAGTTTACAATTATTGTACGTTATTCAGTAATTTATTTTGAACATGCCTAAAATTTACACAGATAAAATTGAAATAAAATAAAAAGTCGGACTTCCCTGAGTCGCCTTCGATGAACACGCCGCTGCGAAGTCAGTCACGCCGCTACACTCCTTTCAGCAGGCTCTGCGTCTTGTTTTCGTCGACACACTACCAAACTATACCAGGAAATACATCCGGCTCGCGTTGAACCCTACAACCGAACCCCTATGCGAATATCGCCCGACTCTCCCGCGGAGGGATGCGCCTTCCCTTATATAGTTATACCGTATTGACCTCGCGCCACCCTCGTGACCTTATTACGTAAAAACAGAAATCAATTGCGATTCCGGAATCAATTTACGAGTCGAAATTGTTGGGTATAAAAGAATGTTATTCTTATATGCAATTTCGGGCAACTTTAAAGCTTTAGATTAAGTTAAAACTTTGCACATTTATCAGGACTGATGATATTTCAATGATATGGTATAATCGGACTCATTTGAAGATGGAGCCAGAAGATAGGCACAGAAACTCCATAACGGAATAACATATCCTCGTCGTGTTTGACCTTGTTAGAGTTGTTTTGAGATATACTTTCACCACGATTGAATTCCAGGGTCTCGTGATGCAACTGGAAGCTAAGCACTAGTACTCCATAATAGAACAACATACCCGAGCTGTGTTCGCTCTTGTTGAAATTATCTTGAAATGCATTTTATCTGTATTGGTTTCTGGAGTCTGATAATGGAGCTGGAAGTTGGAAGCTCCATCGTCACACCCTGAAAGTCATTTATGATCAAAATACATTTCAAGGCAATTCCAATAAACCCAAATACGGTTAGGATGTGCCGTTATGATATATTAGTTCTGGTATCAACCGTCGGGCTCCATCATTAGACCCTGAAAGCCAATTATGGTCAAAGTGTAGTTAAAAAAATTCATTAAGTTCAAATATAGGCAGGCTACGTTCTTGCATTATGGAGTGCTAGTGCTTACATTCCGGCTTCATCATCAGACTCTGAAAGTGAATCATGCTCAAAATACACTTCAGAGCAATTCCAACAAGCCCAAATACGGTTAGGATGGTCCGTTGTAATATGTTAGTTTCGGTGCCAACCGTCGGGCTCCATCATCAGACCCTGAAAGCCAATTATAATCAAATTGCACTTAAAACATTCCATTAAACCCAAATACGAGCAGGCTATATTGTTCTATCATGAAGTGCTAGTGCTTACCTTCCAGCGCCATCATCAGACCCTGACAATCGTTCATGGTTAAAGTCAATCTAAAGACGATTTCTACAAGACCGAATACGTCTAGGTTACGTTATCTCATTATGAAGTTCCTGTGTTTACCTTCCGGCTCCATCATCAGACCCTGAAATTCATTTATGGTGAGAGTACATCTCAAGGCAACTCTAACAAGCTCAAACACAACTAGGATATGTCTTTCCATTATCGAGTTCCTGTGCCTACCTTCTAGCTTAATCATCAGATCAGTCCTATTATACCAATTATACTATATTATACTATGTTATGTCATCGGTCCTCAATAAATGCGCAAAGATTTAATTTAATCTAACGATATACATAAAAAAAATAATTCATCACTTTATACGAGATACGAATGACGGAAAATCTATTGTAGATCCCTTGAGAATCGCTTTAGACCAGTTTTTGCTTTGACAGCGTAATATTAGAATAACTGCGAAATCGCGATCCCTAACGATTTTTTAATTTAAATATGCGATTAAATTTCATTTAGATAATTTAGTGATTTCAATGTAGAGGCAACACTGTTATTAGAAAGACAATTAGCATTTCGAAATATCAACTTGGAAATGACTAAAATAATTTTAAATTTATTCCAAATCAGAAATCGATTTACTTTAGATAATAGGGCCACCGAGTTCGGCCTACCAATGCGTGCAAGCATAGCAAAATCACAAGTTGAAAACAAAATTAACACGTGTTTTTCAAATGTTAACCATGGTCATATAGAATTATTTCTCTATTGGTAGTACATACCATTCTAGGTCTTCGATTTAATATGATTCACAAACTTTTGCGAGTAAATTTTAACTTGCATAATTTAATCGGGCTTTTATCTTAGTAGCGAAATTATTCCAACCAATATCAATATAACTCATAAAATCAAAAGTAATACTCGAATATCATAACGATAAAAGGATACTGTCAACGATGAAGCGATAGACACCAAATCATCACACAATACTAAATAAATGATATGACAAAATTGTCCAACC
>BGZK01003233.1:0-29252 GCA_005406025.1 Eumeta japonica
TTACTTTGTATACACTTCCTGCTGTCACAAACATGAAATGCAATTTCTGTGTTTTATACGTCAGTATCACGTATCACTCTTATTTTTCTTATTTGAATAGTAATGTTTCAAATATAGATTATTTTCAGCAAAACTTGAGGATCGTTGTACTAACTTATTCACAGAGCGCTCGGTTAATGATCCACACACTTCACCAGCAAGGGAAGCTAACTGTAATAATTCTATGGGTGACCATAAAACGCACCGCACTTCAATATACACACCGTGTCTACCCGAGAAAAATCACAATCTTAGGCCTGCTTTATTGTATGTGCCGAGTTCGATGATGATTAACGGGGACGAGAATCAAAATGCTGAATAAAACAATGTTTAAGTCCTGTTATGAAAAATTATATTATATACGAAATTTTATATATTGTATATAAAAATTTTAATATTTTGGAGCTGTTCATCAGATTTTTATAAAGCTTAAGTATTTTTGGAATTTTTTGGCGCTAGTTACACGATCTAACGAAAAGTAACTTTTGAAGTAAAGATATCCAAAAGAAGAACGATTAACGTACAAATATTATAGTTTATAAGAAATGCTTATACAGATTCAATAATTTGACCCACCTTTACTATGAATTTACACAGCCTGTGCTCGTTAGCGACTAAGTATATGATTGTATAAAAACATGTAGTTCCTTGTTGTAACCGATAGAGGCGCTCCACAGAATTTCATAAAAATGATTTACTTAGTTCCCTAACGAGTGCGGCTTTATAAACGCACGGTCGATGAAACCACTCTCAATCTTTAAATTATAGCAGCGACATGTTCTTATTTGTTTAGCTGTCAGAGAGTTAGATAGTCTAAATTATATTTCGTTGTATGTACATAATTAAAAATATTTAAACATGTTTTAAGGGTATTTTTGGTACTAATGATACTTAGACTACTACACCTTCTCTAATAACTTATTCACTGGGTCATATTTTTGATCCTAAAGAAAACTCTAATTTTAGTTGAAATTTAATAGTGTTTAGATTTAAAAAAAATTACAAATACGTCTAAAACACGAGCCGAAATCGATTCGAACGCGACCGAACGACATCTCAGATCGAAGGCCGTAACAAAATATTTATCCTCTCTTAAACCGGCCCAGTACTTAAATCGGGTGTTCGTATTGGATCGGCGCGGCACTCGGCCGAAAACCGCCAGAGGGCAGCGCGCCTCGGCCCGGACAAACATAAACATAAGCTAATGGCGGCGGGCGCTCGACGCGTGACAAAGAACACGATCAATACCGGCCGAGATAAACGGCCCCAGATACCGATCGGCGTTCCATCTCGCCCCGAGGATTCGACACACGCCATTGTTCCCGGCCGGGCGAGGCCCGCAGATAAGACCGCGCCTTATAAATGTTACGCCGCGCCGTGCTGCGCGTACCCCGCACGATACGCACGAGACCCTGTCCGATCGTCGTCGGCCGACGCGACCTATCTCGATCGACGGTACTGTGTTTCGTCATTTGAGAGTGCGTCTAAATCGGCAACGGAATTAAAACAATGGCAGTCTTGCGTGCGCATCCACCGCTGATTCTAATTTCGAAACGATAGCTAAATGATTTTTGACGTGACAACGTCTTAAATTAGGTTGCGGCTGGGAGTCACTTATGAAAAAGTGTAACGCTCGGTAACGTTACGATGAGTCACCGAACGAGAGAGAGGCTCAGATAGGAACAAGTTAAGTTGTAGTAAACGCTGTTTCATTGTACGCAAATGTATTGCAAGTTATTGTATGTATATTTGTATATAAATACGTATGTAAAGGTAAAAATAAAATTTTGTTAATATGAAATTCAGTGCGAGATTCTTTGTATAAATTAATGTTTTAAATATAATTCTTTGTATAAATAAATGTTTTAAATTGTTACTATTATTTCATCCTTCTTCCTACTATACGAATGAATATTCACATTAAAATGATTTTACCACTCAAAGTCGTTGTCACGTAAAACTTTCGCCCGTATACCGACTTTACAGGTAACCAATTTTTTGGGACCCGAAAGCTCGAAAATTTGAGCAAAAACCTTTTGAGCCCGGTAAATTCAGAACTTTTGGCACTGACCCCCGAGACCAACCGTTATCTAGATTTTTTGAAGATCTTTTTTTCTTTAAAATACGAAAAGTTTGGAGCGAAATTTTAAAACACTTGTTTTGATTAACTTTTACACGTTTATCTTGTTTTTTTTTTTTAATTTTGATTTGGCTCTAGACGCATAATAGTCGATTGCAGCAAACAAAATTAGGTTAGCTCACCCTTAGGAACTTCATTCAGTTGATAGACAAAAGCGTAGCTATATGTAGTTATGTCGAAAATATAGTAATATTTTGTGTATCTAATTTATTATGATCTACTTAATTTATTTTACTCTTTACATGTTACGTACGAAAGTCACTAGAAAAGCTCCTAAGTGACACTATTACGTAGTAAAAAATGCAATTGATTGAAATACTGCATAGCTGGAATGCAAAATCATTTTTGTTGAACAGTTATTGTTGGTGCAATTATTTGTGCATTTTCAGCCAATTGAACTGACTAAAAAGATTTAAAGAAGTAGTTTGAGCAATTGTGTCAATTTCAACTTTTTTTAATTACAAAAATAAACACTATGAAACCTGCCAAAATTCAGCTAGTTCCTGTATAACCTATTTCGTATTATCACCTATAATACGAAAAAGTTTAATCAGGATGAATCATATATTAGCGACACATTTGATGGAACGTTACTTAATAAATTGTCTCTATGTAACGTCATTATCATTTTTATGTATTGGACTATAGCAGGTCACAGCTTCCGCTACATCTTCCGACAGTGAAATGTGTACGACAACACAACGTTGGCCAGGGATGCATCTTAAACAAAGCTATAAACAATTATTGAGTAGCTGAGTGTTAATTTCTTATGTCACTAAGTTTGCTTGATGCAATGAGTAAATTAAAATAATACTAATGGAAAAAGTCCCATTAAAATATTTCGCTTATGTGCCCCGTATGTGCCCCGATACCCATTTTTCAGTATATGGAGTAATTTCATATTAAAAAAAATTTGGTTGCCTGTAAAGTCGGTATACGGGCGAAAGTTTTACGTGACAACGACTTTGAATGGTAAAATCATTTTAATGTGAATATTCATTCGTATAGTAGGAAGAAGGATGAAATAATAGTAACAATTTAAAACATTTATTTATACAAAGAATTATATTTAAAACATTAATTTATACAAAGAATCTCGCACTGAATTTCATATTAACAAAATTTTATTTTTACCTTTACACATACATACGTATTTATATACAAATATACATACAATAACTTGCAATACATTTGCAAGCTATGCACTAATCTCTAGTGCAGCGCGCGGCAGACCGATCATAGTTGAGTGGGAGAGAGACGCAAGGCATTCTGGCGGGCCTCTCGTTCGGTGACTCATCGTTACGTTACCGAGCGTTACACTTTTTCATAAGTGACTCCCAGCCGCAACCTAATTTAAGACGTTGTCACGTCAAAAAATAACTGTAATTTCAAGTCCAATGAGAATCAACGAATGTTCTTTGAAACTGAAAGACAAAGATAAACAGTGTTTCTGAAGTTTCCAACACAAAAAAAATAGGAAAAATATTTTTAAAAGTATTTTAAAATTCTCTTTCGTACGTTTTTCTAAGCGTTCGCGAAGCTTAATAAAATAAAAGTTTCTCGAAGTTAGAAAGGTGCACATTATTTATGGACAATCAAATAAAATAATACAAACACTGAACATAACAAACGAATGTGCACACATTTCAATATCATAGTTTTTCCAAGACGCGGACGTACGAGTTAACGACGTCACACCTCCATTTGCAATGGAGACATCGAGGCGGTCTCATTTCGGCGGAGTTCGGAGCCGAGTGAAGGCATCAGTCTCCATAACGCGTCCGGCGGGCGGCGCCCGGGAAAATTTAGGCGCGGCCGCCTTTGGCATATTTTATTAAAGATATCTCAAGCCGCCCTTAATATTTCGCGCGCCAGCGTTCTGACGATTCGAATCCCACCGGTAGATTATGAGCGAAACCCGGCTCGGTAACTGTGCCACGAGTTTTAATATTGAAGCTTGAACTATGCACTGTATAATGCGCGATACTTATTTTTATACTCTTATTAGCTGTACCGCCCGCTTCGCTGGGTCATTTTTATTATAAATAAAATGGCCTAGGATTTACGGAATTCGAAAAATTAGTAGCCTAGGACCATCTACAAATCATTCCGCATGGAATGGTCCCAGTCCCATGTTTATAAGTTTAGTAGTTTTTACGTGATTGGCGAACAAAGACAACCTATTTTCATTATATATTTATAGAAAGATGTGGAGCACGAATAAGTTGCTATTTCGATTTTTTTTAATTGCACTTTTAAGATGTCTGTGACATGTATTACAAAAAATTTAATAAATCAGATTATAGTTAAATATGAAAACGGTTACCGTTTGCGATTATACATTGAGTTTACCCGTTGTAAAACCGTTTTCATGAACTGAAATATTTACAGATAAATCATCCTCTGTAATGAGACGTATACGCGAGTTACGTATACCGGCTTACACGCACATACCAGGCTCTGAATGAATCTTTAAGTTGTTATATACTCAACTATCGTACCATAGGCTACCTCCCATCAAACTTTTTGTAACTCTGTCAATCTGTTTGTATCTTTACGTTAACATTCGTATCCTGTTTCCTGTCTAATTAGATACTTAAATTGTATGGATAGAGGACATTTTAAATGAGAAAAAAAAAAGATTGATGTTATAGCTTGTCTTAACTATGCTAGAAATAAGTATGGGAAATTATTTATAAATCGCAAACAAAACTTTCTCTCATCAACTGTCATGAAGGTTAAGAAACTTGAAAAACCTTCGACACGCGAAGAATAGAGACAACTTGTTTATAGAAAAGCGTTATTCACATATGAAATATTATAACTAAACAAAAGCCACAAAATCATCTTCTTGCCAATAAACTATTTTGATGCAAATCAGAATTCGAATGCTGAGCTATGAAAATACTCGCCCAACAAACCAATGGAATAACAAGACTTTTCTTGTATTAAAAAGTCTCAAACTGTACATCGGACGTTTCTGATTAACACGCCTCTTCTACTTTCGATCTGTAATCAGCCTCTAAGCGGCCCGCACTACTATCGCATACGATCACGCCTTCAAAATGCCAACGTCACACGCATTTAAAACGAGGCCGCTACCTAACATTATCCGTCACGACTAGCCACTACTACTCACATCGAAGGAAGGCGTAACAACAATGGAACTTCAGGGCCAGTGATGCAGTTGAATATGGGAGAATATAGGGATTGATTGAAAAAGGGCAACGTCGATGCGCGCTTGATCGTCTGTGGCGGGTTCAGAATCGGCGCCTAAACAAATAGCGAAGGGGACTCTCTTTATTTTAAACGCTCTACGGCGGGCACGAAATTTTCATTTCGGCCATTGTTTGCACTCCCCCGGCGCGGAATTAAAATCGAGCCGGCCAAATTAGGGAGCGGCGGGATCGGGTTTCAATAACGCCGATGTCTGAATATCGACTCGCAGGGCCGTAACTAATAATTTTCGGGGTGTTTTGTTGCCGATTCGCGAGCGTCTGCGAACGGAAAATGGGCAATATCTCAAGATATCCGTTGTGCTGAAAATGTTATTCGGTTCTCCGCAGCCGGCCGTGCCACTCGGTCTCGTAGATTGTAAAAATTGAAAAATGCTTACAAAATAGACGACTATATAAAAAAAAATTGGTTGACTGTAAAGTCAGTTTACGAGCGATAATTTTACCTGATAACGTCAGAAAACATTGATGAAAAATTGCATACTTTTATGAATTGAATTGAATTATTATCACTTAACACAATTGTTGTTGAATAAACAATGGAAACTACATTAACTTTTCACTTCACTTTATAAACAGTTGACAAAACAGTTCACGTGTAAGTTGTGTGCGACCGCTGTCTCTCTTTTACTGGACTCATCGGCTGATGGAGTGGAAGAGAGATCGCTCGTTCCGCGCCCTCGCTCGCACGCTCGACTCAGGCGGAACGCGACAATAAGTCATGCTTTTTCATGCGTGCAGCCGGCGTTCATCGATTTAAGACGTTATCACGTCAAAAACAGAAGCGGACAGTGTCACCACACCGCCGTGATATTTTTTGCTAAGAAATGGCTTTAGTTGTCATTTTTTTGTTTGACTTAATTGCGAGAACATCTTAAGATCCTTAAGTCGACGCAAAAATAATTCTTGTGAACTTTTCCATTGCGAAATTATGACTGATTCTTTGCCACGGATAGTGAATGTCGAGGCATTTCTGTGACCCTTTCTCCGGTCGATGACATAAGCGAACGAACACGTTAATTCATTAGAAGAAAAGGCTTATTCGTCTATTCTTAGAATATAGGCGTTACTTTGGCCATAATCCTTAGGTCACGACATGTACGCAAATACTTCGAGGCAACTGCTGTCACATTATTAACTGTGGTGGAGCTTTAATGTGCTTTTTCGAAGCATTTTCACTTTGAATAGTAAAAAAATAACTAAAAATTTGTGTCAAAACATATCTGATTATTAAAAAATGAAAATATTTTATTTACATTATGCACAATATCAAAAAAGATACTAAAATCTTTATTGCTGGGACAACGTGTGTAAAAAATAATACAATCTTACACAGATTGACCTGATTATATTATTATCCATGTCCTTTTTCAATCAAAATTTTAATATGAAACAAAATATTTGCAATGTAAAATATGACAAGGAAGCATTTCTTTAACTGTTTTCGGTAGGCACTGTTTATTTTGCTTCTAAAATATCGATCATGGTGATAATGTACGTGACTCGCATGAAACAACTTTTTATCTTTAGTCTAACAGAGTAAGTGATAACAACCCTCTGGTATCTATTCTCATGTAAAACAAAACCATCCATATGGTATATTAACCATTCCAAAAGCAGTATGATATGAATTATTTGTTTTTTTAGGGTACCGAGCCAAAATGGCAAAAATGAAACCCTTATAGTTTCGTTATGTCCCGTCCGTCCGTCCGTTAGTCACAGGCATTTTATTCAAAATATACAATACGTATATTGATAAAATTTATGGTGTAGGTGTTTTATATAAGCCGCTACTTAGCTTATTAGTTAAATAATAAAAATAAATGTTTCCAGGGGGGCACACCATACATGCAACAGAAGCTGAAAATAACATTTATCAGCAAACATTAACGAGTGGTACATAGTTATTTAAAAGAACACTTTAAGGTTTCTTAGCAACTTTTCTGATTATGTGAATAATTTCGGAAATAATCACTCCGAAAATTGCAGAAATTGTGTCCCCCCCCCCCCTAATTTTTTAATCGAAGGTTCAAAAAATATGAAAAAAATAGCGAAAGTAACGCTTAATAAATACTTTCAACAAAAATTATTTTAAACATGGTGGGATGTACTGTTTTTGAGTTATTGTCAGAAATCTGCGCTTCTCAACAAAAGGACGTAGGCGCCATAAAGAAACGCTCCTTTGCTGATGCATTTTAATATACACCGCTTTAATAGTAATAGTCAACATACCTACTTGTTTTTCGAGTTATAGGCGGCTAAAATGTTTGTAACTATTTTGTGTGGAAAACATGCAAAAAGTGTAACAGTGTACTTTTTTCATTTCTTTGTAATAATGTCTTCGGAACCCTATATAATGAGCATCGTGCGACATGCTCTTGGCCAGATTTTTTAAAATAATTTTCTATAGTTTTTCTACTAATAATAGCATTAATAACAAGTACCATAAAGGGATTCTGGTGCTAGATTTTTTATAAAATCTATCGCTCTTACTTAATAAAGAATACCCTAAGAATTCTTATGATTTCGTGTAGGAATACATGAACTTGAATATAATATTAAACCAAAAATGTATAAATCACTATTTTGTCTTGAACAAATTTTGCTGCAAATATCGGATACTATATTGTAAAATAAAAATAATTTTATTTGAACATTTATAAGAACTAGCTTTCGCCCGTGATTTCGTATGCTAGAACATAGAATAACTTTCCTAATCTCTTTATATCAAACGATCTCTTTTTCAATCACTTAATCATTTTAACAACACAACATTTATGCATTCTAAATTAATGAATAATCGTCAATGTCACAGATGCAAATGTCTTCACCGAATTTAAGAATACCATAAAACGCGCCACTTTGAAACTTATATATCTACATATAATGGCTCCGTCAAATACTCGGTGAATTCGCCAAAGTCCTTTTAGAATACAATTTTTTTTTCGACACAACTTCGTGGATGCGCGCGTAAGTCATCAAAAATTCAACATGTTATGATGAATAAAATAGAAACGCAGCAATTCTAGGCATGGACGTCGGTGGCACTATTTTATGTGTTCTGTGACCCGGAGAAATATTTTGTCTTAAATTTACGTCACTATTGTAATTATCGTATAACATGTTTTGTATTTCGTGGCTATATGTATTGATAATATATGCTTTAAATTTGCATGAATCTTCTCTTCTGTATGGATTGTTGAGTTCTTTGAGTATAGTCATACAGAACTTTGTGGTCGTTGAGTTAGTTCTGTGTCTGTGACTGTTCTGTGCCATGATTCAGGAAATGATTTATTGAGGCCCCTTAAGTTTAACTGTGCTTAATTGTGCCATGTCTAATGTGTCACAGTATAAACCTTCCCAAATGTTTTGCCGACATCGACTAATATAGGGCCTGCGCATACAAATATTTTTTGAGAAAATCTATTAAGAGGCGTGCCATAGACAATAACAAGATGAATGAGATCAGCGCATCGGTCTAAACACTTGAACATGTAACGCGTCCTTAACAAGTTAGCTAATTAATTTTTTTAAATTCTCGAAGAACCTATATGAAGAAACTAACTTAATTTACGTTAATCCAGAACTTTAAGAAATACATAAACTAAGGTGTGAAAACAAAAACATTATCTTAGTCTTGTTGCGTGCAATTTTGGAACTAAAATCTTTATGCTTCATGATCTTCCCATAGACGAAAACAGAAGACTCCACAAAACGACTGACTATCGTAATAATGTACTTGTTACAGAGACCGTGTCGTCTTCGGGCAGCGTCACGTCGAGCGGCGGGGGCGCGGCGGACGCGCGGGCGCCCCTCGCGGCGAAGAAAGTACGGCCCAAGCCCGCCTCGCCCAATCGGCAAGGGCCCCAGCAGTGCCAAGTGAGTTGAGATCTGCAGTTATCCAACTTTCATACTGATTTAAATGCATTTATAAGACACTTTTAAGTGATTTCATAATAATTAAACGAACACCATTCCATTCCAGGCTGGAATCGTGTTTAATTTTAGTATGGGTATTAAAATGTATCCAATATCCATTGTGTGTTTGTACACGTGATATTATTAAATGGTGATGCTCTCTTTCTCTCGGATCTGCACGGATTTTATCAAGTTTTATTAATTCGCACAAATAAATACAGAACACTTTTATTTTTCAAATTAGTACTCTGTCTATTGCATATTATTCAAATACCTGTAATCGCCTGTATGTTTAATATGTCGCTTTAATATTTATCTCAAAATAATTACATTGCAATATTTAAATCAATTTTTCTTTTTACTTGTAAATTGAGTTGAATGAAATTTGTTAATAGATAGAAAAGGCTACTTACTATTCTGGACAAATAATCAACCAGAATGTTTTAAACAATCACGTGATGATTATAACCCAAATGAGATAAATAAAACGCGTATCGTAATAAGATATAAAAAAGAGACATTTACAATAAATTACCATTTCATCAAAAGTTTATTTGTATCTCGGTAATTCTTTCATATTGGTAATTTTACGAAAATTTTCGACGTGTAACAACATCGTCAATACAGACGTCAAATACATCGCAAAAAAACGCACACCGTCCGTAACGCACTTAACGGCAGTTTTAAATGTATCTCGTGTTCACAAAGCGATCCGACGCGACGGGCCCCTCAAAATATTTCAATCAACGCGCGTATTTGGCCATTAAACATTATTTTACAAATCGGCTTAGCCTCCGGCCCGTTTTCCCATTACGCGCGCGCACAGTCCGAGGGAATACTCACAAATATCCGTATTACGTACGCGCCGATGTTTGTGCGTTTATTCCGTTCGCTAAATAAAACTCCGACGGAACTATACGTGTATGTATGGACGCTCAGTGGCGATACGTGAAATTACATTTCGAACGTACAGTTGTCAGACGAGTACAACATTTTGAACGGGCTGCCCTAAATGCGGACGATACGCCATTATCGAATGATCTTTTTTTACTCATAATATTTTTTTTTCAACATTTTTTTAGTGTATTCGTTATGTAAATATATGGTTGTTGGCTAATTTTTCATATTCTTTACGTGTTGAAAGGCGATGAATGAACAAACATTAAATATTGGCATCGTGTGAAATCACGTTTACTCTGATCCCTTATCCATTTATATTTTATGCCTGTAGGGACACAATCCCTTTTATGTTACGGATAACTCTTTAGTACGTTTTACACCTATTTTATTTAAATTTCCATCAATTTTTTTTTTTGTGATCCATTTCAATTTTTACTTTGAAATATGACTTCTTCATGTTTCTTTTTCATTTTTTTATTATGACCCCTGTTGGTGAGCTGCGTTCGTGGGGTTAAAATATAAACCCTATCCCTGAGGATAATTAATGTTCTAGATTTTTTAATATACAGATGTACGCATACTAAGCGCCACTATATTACGATCAAAAATATATTATGGTATACATATAATATAAAATTTATGTGTACTCTAAAATTTATGTGTATTAGAAAATTTATGTATACTAAAAGATTAACGATTCTGAATACTCACCATTAATTATATGCTATTTTGTTAACCTACATACAAGTTATATACAAATATTAATTCATTTTTGAGATACATTACAATCTTTAGTACCTTCAGTAATTTAATATATTACATGACTGTGTATAACGATGGTTGTTATTCATTGAATACGTCGACTATTCAGTATGAACGTGAAATTCAAATACACGGTATAATTAAAATACTTATCTGGCACTTCAATTCAACCAATAATTAGGTATTGGCTTGTTGTAAAGATACAATTTTTTTTGGAGTTACGAATTCAATTAGTATGCACATTTATGGGTCAGCCGCAGTCGTAAATGCGGTCTGAAGCAGTCCTATCAAGCGTCCGCTTCAGCTGGCTTTGACAAGTGAATACAAAGTTCATGCACGTCAGATATCGAAATTCATGAAGCCACGATAGCTCAAGTCCGTCTTCCTCGTAAAGCTTCTCCAACTGTTGCTGAATCTCTATTTAAAAAAGTTGTCGAGAATTGAGCGATTGTGGTCGTGTTGAGTTCAGTTATCCCTTGTATGTTATTAAATTATTTAAGTCACTAAGGGCCTCTTCCAGCCTTTCCTTTTATTAAATGTCAGTTTTAAAACAGATGATGGAGTAGGCCCTAAATTTGTATATCAATTGAATACTTTCAATTGATATACAAATCTATTCAATTTTCGATTCCTTAACTCTTCTTAAATAAATAGTTTTACTTGTTTTATTGATGCTTGACCTTTGCCGAATTTAATGAAATTCATTAAATTTATTTAAATTTGAATAAAAATGATATCGCACAAATAGACCGATATCAATAGTCAATATTCTCATTGTTTAACAAAGGATTTCAAAAAACTGTACTCAGAAAACTACTCTCACATTCCAATTCAAATAAATCGCTTCACATTCATCAGTTTGGATTCACTAAGGATATAGATCCACAATCAATGTAGGAGTCTATGTGATTTGATACATTTTTGAAACTTTGGAAAATTTATTGAGTTCAGAGATTGTTTATGATTGATACCAAATGCATTGCACTATTCACGAAATTCTAAGCTGAAAATGAAAGCACTACAGAGTCACAAATAAATATACTGAAACTACTTCTGTCATACATAAACGTTACAATACAGTCAATGGATGCAAACGGAGTTTAATCTTCTATATCGTCAATGACAACGACAGTGCCTCAGTGATTCATTTTGGAATCATTTCTTTTTATGTATCCGTTTATATAAATAGTCACGCTCAGCACAGGAATACCACACGAAGTGAGTAACCCTTTATCATTTGCGGCTGGTAATTTTTTTTTAATTGACAAGAAAAGGAACACAATTGACGAACTAAAATTACACAAATTTCAGATTGGTCTACTACGAATGATTGATTGCTCAACGTAAATAAGTTCTATGAATTTATTTGGCAAATATTATATTTGTAGACTTAAAATTAATACAACGTTGACTGCTATAAATTCGACAGTATTGTAGGTATTTATTATTATACAAGTTAGATTCTAAACTTCCGTGGGATCGACATATACTTCGATGGTCTAATTGATTTAGTTTTGATGCTCAAGTGCTGAAAATGATTCGGACAAATACGAAAATAGCACGGTTGGTACATTTCAGTTATATTCACAGAGTGACGTCTGTGGCGTTCTTCAGCGTATTGCTGTGTATAAAAATGTATTTTTGAGAAGATGAAGTTCATGAAATTCATAATGTTATGTGTTTCTTTGTCTAATTAGATGTTGGTATTTTAACTGTAGCTCCACAGTATATTTAGGAGAAACTTATATAAAATTCATAAAAATATAAAAAATGTATTATGACAGTTATTAATAATTGAAGACAAGAGATAAGAAGAAAATAACCGTTAATTGTTTTCTGTTTGGGAAATGACAAATCATTTGTGGTGCAATCCATATACAATAAGGTTGTCGAGGGAACGCCGGGCTTGTCGTTAGAGAGGTTAAAAAAAGGAAAAAGCTATTAATTACTCTGTTCCGGATGACTTGAATGACGAAGCACTTTGGAGTTAGTTCTCACAGATGACACGCTCTACTAAACCAACTACGAAAATTGGCCGATCTATATGAGGTAATACTTTCGACAAAGTTATGTAAGAGGATTTTGAAATGATATGCTTTTGAGTATCTTGTTTAGTATTCACAATTTTAGGGTTCGCTTGACGTCAAGGCGGTACAGTAGTGAAAACACACTGCTTTAGTTGACACGGAAGGCGGCGAAAGCGGGCGGCACTGATCGGCACTAGATGTTCACTGTTCGGGCGGCGGTTTGCGACTGACTGAATGCGTATTTTTTTTTTATTTCTGCCCATGCGAAGGGCAAGGAGGGCAAAAATCCATTATGGACAGTCCGTGCGCCCGGACGCACGGGGTGTGTCCGACTCTCACGGACTAAAAACCCCCTGAAGCATTAAGGCGCTTGCCTTTAGCCCGTAGGCTTTTTAGACTTCATCTAAGCGGCTTTTATGCGCTCCGGTCCGACCGCGGCCCCTACCTGTTTGATGCGCTGTGCATCCAGTAAGGACTCAATGCTCCCTCTCCCTCCGACCTCTGTTTATTGTTTCATCTTATGCTATTTACATCACTTTTATAATTACTTATTCTATTCGGCCGTGGGTGCCTTCTTGATCTTTTGGTTTTTTGGGCAACTACTGCTTATTTGGCACGACCCTTTATTAATTCAGCCCACGGCCTTACATTAATTTACTTAACTTAATCTATCGCTATGTTAGTCCGGCATTATTGGCCGGCAACAATCTTCACGCTTTGTTTTGGCAGTAATAATGAAATCTTCTTTATAATTATTTTCTTTTATATTTATTTTTTGTATCTTTAGTTATATATTAATACGCCCTCTAATATGAATGTACTTGAAACACTTGAAATAGGAGGTCATCTCATGTCCGTTGTCATTTTTCCAACTCCTACCGTCACGAGAGCTTATAGTTATTTTTTTCCAATATAATCAAGTCTAATTACAAACTTATAAGCATAAAAAAAACTCCATCAAAATCGATATAATAGTTTATAGATGATGATAAACAAACAAACAAAGAATAAACAAAATATCCAAAAATCTTTGATTTGGAGTCGAGGACTCTTAAACACCATATTCTAGCTTTGTCTTTGCAAACATCTTTAATGTACAAAAATATCGAATTATATAATAGTGTGGATAACCGTCAACACTTTCGCTAAGCAAATAAAATCGACACCTTATGCAAGTGAACTGCAAGTGCAAACTGCATGCCAAGAGCGTAACGAAACGCGTACACTCAACATGAATACATGAGAATTTACCAATTACCCGCATCACACAGAATATTTAGACTTCATGGTGAGATGTTAATTCATGAAGTGGTCCAATATTTAGAGAAAAAACTAAACAGCTAAATAGGTATTGTACAGAACACCATCTTTATTATTCCGCGGCGGTGCGCGCCGTGCGCCGGGTCGCCACAGAGCGGCGTCCCCACGTAGCGTCCCTGTAAATGTTTACGCAGGCCCGACCGTAATCGGTAGTGAAGTCATGCGCCCCGCTTCAAAACTGCCTGAAACAGATTAAGAGCCGTTTAAAATCACTGGTGTTCCTTCCCACAAATATAGATACCTACCCCACAATTTTGATATTGTGAATGAGGATTCGCTATAGTGAATTTGTTTTCGCTGACCTATAGTGAAAAACGTTAAAATTCTAGAAATTGTAGTTATTTATTGTAATTTAAGATTGTATACCGATGTAGATATAATGTTGTACCAATATAATATTTTAGCAACATTAACGCTATAAATTAGAGCCAAAGCTGCGTGGCGTCAAATTCTTGCGCACGTACATAGTTGTATTGTTCTTATTTACAAAATGCCCAGTCGCGTGCAGAACAAACCTATTTATTTGTAATTTACGGCAAGTCAAATTTGGCAGCTGTGAATTTTTTTATTGACTGAATAGGTAGTAATCAGATACTAGAGAATATATGATCTTAATATTTATGTATATCAATATTTTTGAAATTATGTAAATTTAGAATAATTTTTTATAACAGAATTTTCTATAAAAAACAAAAATGTTTCAGATGAACTTTTAGAAGAAAGTAACATAACGAAAAAGCGTTACGCCCTCTCCATACGTTTTTCTCTTTCTCTCTTACTCTATCCTGAAATTTATTTTTGTATATGGTTTATAATTAATTAATTATATTTTATTTTTAATCAATGAATATTTTTGCTGTATTCTTAATCCTTACTTTGCATTACTTAATATAAAAATTCGTTCCCTCGGAACGGGATTCAAAAGTACCCGCCGCATATTTATTTTTTCTAATTGTAAACCGTTTTAAACTATTCAAAGTACTAGCTGCAAATAATGAAATAATTTGCACACACACACACACACACACACACACACACACACACACACACACACACACACATCAGTACATAATCAGAGCGCAGGCTTTATCAGCTGTAATATGAATATTCATTTGAGATTCTGTGAAATGTTGCAAATTAAATATTCCGCCGGTCAATGCAAACTCATTCCCAATTCCGGAAATGAAATCGGATTACGATCCGTTTGTCCGGATGTTGATTAAAGTATGCGTTTAATTTTACTGTCACGGATTATTAATGTGTTATAATGAGCACCGTTTGTCCGATATAAGTAGTTCAGTTATGTGTTAAAAACTTTGCAGATTAAAATCGGCACACTTTATGCTCCCTACTGTTTTGTTGTTTTTGCCGCGGAAGTCGTTTGTAAAATTTCCTCTCAAAAAAAGCCTAGAGTTTTTATTAGTACTTAAAACAAAAGGTATATTTAGGGAATCTAGTCAGATTCATATTGTTTTATATATATTTATACTAAAAATAGGTAAATATTGCACATTACAAAATAATTACTTTTCATCTGCATTTCTTTTTCTTTTGTATCATTTCCAGAGACAAACGAGCACATGAGCGACCAGAGAGTAGGTAGTCACCGCCGCCCATGAACACTTGCAACCCCTGAGGAGTTACTAATGCGTCGCCGGTGTTGTGAATAGGAATACTTATCTGATAGAGTGGGAGTAGGGTGAAGAATAGGAAATGGGTTGATGGATGATGTTATTATATCTTTGTTCATTATATGTTCATAGGAATATGAAAATTTATTGTGTATAAAAAAAACACGTGTAGCACTCGGGGACTGCCGCGGTAAAGCTATTGCATAGTATTTTTTATCAACTTATGCAATTATAATTATTTATTTATTTTATTTATGCAATATTTTTTTTGAGGAGGTGCCCTAACGCCGAAACTCTAAGCAGGCATGATTCACCAGACAGTCACCGGATTGCCGGGCGAAGAGGGGGGGATTACGCATGCGCAGTAACGCCGATACAACCAATGCCACCTAGAGGCAAGTTGCTGAACTAAAGAGACAAGCGTGATATTTCAAAAAAGTCATTAAAACTTCTGCTATTCATCGATAGATGGCAAAAGTAAAAAGTATCACCGCTGTGCCGGTCGGAGTGGGGTTAGGTTATTTTCGTTACGGAATTTCTGGATTCGGTCTGCACGCTCAAGGCCCGCGATAGAACCTATGCAATAGCTTAAAAAAATAGAAATGTTTAAGAGAAATAGTGATCGACGTAAACTCAGTATCAGAAACAAAAATAAAGTTTCTTTGCATGTCGATCGAGTATTTTATTTTATCGATCGAGTATTATTTCAAGCCACAAATTCATTTAGAAGGCTCCGTATAATATGTTCACTGGAGTCACTGTGAATATACGAGATTTACTGTTATATAAATTTAAGCGCAGTATTAAACAAACTCTCCTCAAAGAAGGGTTATCATACAAGTTCCGAATATTTTGCAGACAAATATCCATGGGCAGAATAAGAATTCTTACCTGGCTCTTTTATTCGTCAATGGTTTTGTATTTATTTTGCATATGTGATAAAATTAGAAAATAGCTTAAGTTTCTTACTCGCTCTTCTTAACAGAAAACTGCCCTCCGAACGAGTGGAAAGTGTACGTTAAAAAACCTGATTTCCTTCAAATGTTATTTTATAACTCCACCTTAAAGATAAATAATGCAAGTGAACGACAACATAAACTACATTACTTTAGTATATTACTAAGAAAGTATTGAACCGATTTCGTTATAAAAAAAATTTGGTTGCCTGTAAAGTCGGTATACGGGCGAAAGTTTTACGTGACAACGACTTTGAATGGTAAAATCATTTTAATGTGAATATTCATTCGTATAGTAGGAAGAAGGATGAAATAATAGTAACAATTTAAAACATTTATTTATACAAAAATTATATTTAAAACATTAATTTATACAAAGAATCTCGCACTGAATTTCATATTAACAAAATTTTATTTTTACCTTTACACATACATACGTATTTATATACAATATACATACAATAACGCAATACATTTGCAAGCTATGCAACTTTCTGGTCATGCGCAGACCGATCATAGTTGAGTGGGAGAGAGACGCAAGGCATTCGGCGGGCCTCTCTCTCGTTCGGTGACTCATCGTTACGTTACCGAGCGTTTCAGCCTTTCATAAGTGACTCCCAGTCGCAACCTAATTTAAGACGTTGTCACGTCAAAATACATTGTTTTACCGAATGCTTGAAAATATTGCGCAGTTCGAATAGCTCTGAAATGATTTCTCACGTTTTCGAATAATAACACAAAATCCGTGAAAAGCGCGCATCGATGAGTCTTGCAAATATAGATTTATTCCGATTTTGCTGAAAAAACAATCTGTTACGTCATAAACAATTATAATTAATCGCATCGAGATCTATCTCGATACGCCAGTTTAAATCATTCCACAAAGCTATTTCTTGAAAATCAGCGAAAAAAATATACACGTCCAAAATACAACCTTCTCCTCTTTCGAAGGCGATAACAACTCAATCACCAACCTTGTCCAATGCCTTCTTTAAATCGCAGTCGTCAGTTTCGAGTCCCAACAGAAACCTTCAGCGCCTCGAGGAGCCTTCGAGGCGAGATCTTCGCATTTATACGACCGTCAAAGAGCGGAGACAGCTCCCGCGAACGACGTCGAGCACGCGCGCGGACACCGCGGCGGGCGCGGCGCGTCCCGCGGAACAACAAAGCGGCGTATCGGTAAATCACTCGCACATTCATTTCCGCGCGATCTTTTTTTCTATCTCACAGCATTAAGTGACCTTCCGGAGCGAGCGTGGCTGGCACATAAATTTGTTATCGAATAAATATTTTCCCTTTTTGGCGCGCTTCCAGGCCGCTCTCGGCGGTTTCGCTCCTCGGGGGCGGGCGGGATGGAGCCCGCCCATCAAAATCAAAATAACACCAACGCGTCGGCCTTGTCATGCAGCAGAAGATGGTGATCAGTTGGGTGATCAGAAGTGAATAAACCTTTATAGGTTTATACACTTTTTATCACCTTTTTGATTCCAAATGTTAAGAAATTTAACATTGTTTAAAATAAATGCCGGTTCTAATGTTATATCATAACAGCAACCAGTTAAATTATATTTTTTTATTACATATTTTATTCCATTACCACGCGGAATAGCAAATTAGAAATATATAATTATAGAACTATATTCAGAATTGGAATCATAATTCAGAAACAAATAAAATTTTTTACATTACTCAATAAATAATACCGTCTAATTTAATTCAGTTATCTAAAAGTTTTGAAGGCAAATATTAAATTATTTGAAACATTTGGAAATCGTCGAGTACGTTGGACGGATAATAATAACCGTTAAATAATGCCGGCCAGTTCCGAAAGCCAATAAGATGAGCCGAAAACCTGTAAACAAGATCGAAACCGCGGACCTAGAGATATCTCATGTACAAATTACAACAATGGCCCGAACTGCCATTAACTCGAGCCATTATCTAAGCGCGGAGTAAGCGTACACAATGGACTCTATTTCACGACGACAAAGTTGCCAACACTGCGAAATGCTGTGCCAAAAGCTATCTACCAAATTATTACAATGGCAATTCGATCGGAATCTGTGTTTGTAGGTCATCCGAACGTCAGGGCAAAGGGTTGGGACGGAGATTGGACGCGGGCGTGAAAAGGACGGACGCACTTTAGCGCTATACCCCTCCCGCTCTAGCGCCCTCTGTAAACACGATCGGCGCTCCGGGCGGAACGTCTTCACCGGCAATAGAAATAAATACTCGGGATCAAAACTTGTAACGACATTATTTCGTTTGCATTTTAAATTTTCCGTTTCGGTGTCGTCGGGTTCTTTGTGCGCATACAGAAACAGGCTCATGAGAGAGAATTTAATATTTCGTCCTCTCCAAATATAGACACACCTTTATTTGTGTATTTAGCAAATAAATATTTTCGTAATATACGAACGCAAATACAATAACCTTACGCGTATGCTACTGTTTTTCTAAAATAAATCACTGAAAGAAAGGCAAAATTATGTTATTCCTTTTTTCATCGTATTACATCAACTGGAAATAGATATATTTAAAATCTATTAAAAACTAAACAAGAATAAAATAGCTTTTATTGTTAACTGTATTTAAGTATAATATTCATAGTTATACATACTGTTATGAACAGTTGCGCTCTTAGTGAAAATGGGTAAATAAATATAATATTTCGATTTATAAAAACGGACTTAGGTTAAGAATTATTTTCTGTTTATTATATTTTTTGTGTGTGATTAAATAATTTAAATAATCGTCTTATTATTACCCGGATAGGGAGTAGTTGTTAGGAATTGTTCATTGTGTAAAATTAGTGTATTTTGCCTGTTTGTATATATTTATTGCGTTTTAGTAAAATATTTTTTTGTCTTGTTTGTTTTTATTGTGTTTTGTCGTATTTAATTATTGTGATGTGCATATGAGTTACATGTGAAATAATGCCTTGACGGGGGGGACCAATGAGAGGCCGAAAACCGCGGCGGTCTATACAGTATGAACGCAAATCGGTGTACCGAGCGCATATGACGCTTATGGGTCAAGTGAGTGATCGTCATAGTTTTTCCGGACCGTCGAGGTTCTCCACCGTTGAGTTTCTCCCGTCCGGACGGAACGGCGACCCACCACTTCACCATCACCCCCAGAGACGGCCGTGACGGTCGAGGATGATGTCGGTGTACCCACTGACACCTCCTCTTGATCTCCGGCTGGATCGGGAATTCTTCAAGTTTGGATCCCCGAAATGGGGCCATCACCACTAGACCGTCGGGGTCGTATCCCCGGCGAGAAGACGCCCGGGCATGAGGCAAAATAAGCCCTCCGTCCCGCACCTGCACCCGCAAGAAAAGGCGTGTGGAAGATCCGCGAACGAAGGCTTATGCGTAAAATATGCAAATTGCATGGCCATGTCCCCTCGATTAAAATGTATGCAGCTCATATATGCATGCGGATGCGTCATCTAGGTATAAATTGCAGCGGAATTGGTACATACGTTGCAGTTGTACTCCGTCCGCTACTTGTGAAGTTCATGCGCAATAAACAAGTCCAAACATTGAAACGCTGTCCACCGTTTTACCCACACACCGCAAGAATCCGTACTCCGAGGCGAGTGTGAAGAAAATCCGAAGTGCGGCCTTACGCGGCGGTGCTCAAATCGCCGTTACACATATTTTGTTACGTAACATTTTCCATCATATTCATCACTAGGTTTTGCTCACGAATCCGCTCGCGAGAATGAAGCTTCCTTATCGAAATTTTGATGTTTAATCTTTAACCTTAAATTCCGAAATTGATCCTGGGCACATTGCCAATCCAGATATACTTTTTTCTGCCTTTGCGTATTATCGTCTTTTTCTTCCTCTCTTGCTCGATAGAGAGTGAGAAAAAGAGAGAGACAGAGAAAGAAAGATCGCATAAAGGAAAGGAGAGGAGGAAAGAAAGATATAGATTTGTTCAATCTATCTTCTCCCTTTATCATACTCTCTTCTCTCTCTCTCTCTTCTCTTTTTCCTTCTCTCTCTCTCTCTACGTTTCTCTTTCTCCTTCTCTCTGTCTCTCCTTCGTTGACTCTTTCTCCATCTCACTTTCCCTCACTCTCTTTTTTTCTCCCTCAATCAATTCTTATCGCTTTCCGCTACCTTTTCCTTGTCCTGAAAAACTAATAAATAAACAGTGTAATAATTGTTGTTTTTTTGTACTATATACAGATAATGTATAGCTATGTAGATTGTTATGTATTTTTTTATAGTTTTTATATTATATAAATTATGTAATTGCACGATAAATAATAGATAACTACAAAAATAATGGACAAGACGCTTGTATTATGAATGCGCGTTTTAACAAATTACGGTACCATCTATATCATACATTGCTCACTATCTACTATGTAGCTTATATTTTTCAGAGATAAAAACTAGCATAACGTTTGCTTTAATTTTATTCAGACTAGAAATATATTGTGTCTATTAATTCAAGTAATAGCATAAAATAATACAAATACATTACAGATTTTTACGGTCGTAAAAATCGTATAAAATCGTACAAAAAGTTTTGATTAGCCGAAATCAAAGAAGCACTGGGTTCTTAATTCAGATCGTAGTCATTCTTCGTATAATATTTCATATTAATACGTTTTGTAGTCGTATACCCACAATAACAGTGATCATTTTTTTCATGGTAAAACGTATCGTATAACCTCTCATTAACCATTCACCCTTATTTATGCAAAAAAATCACATAGATTCATTGCTCCATCGGTGCGTTAAAGTGGAACAAATATATGAACCGACAATAACGCTATCACCTATAATATCAGCATGACA
This sequence comes from Eumeta japonica, assembly GCA_005406025.1. Classification (NCBI taxonomy): domain Eukaryota; kingdom Metazoa; phylum Arthropoda; class Insecta; order Lepidoptera; family Psychidae; genus Eumeta; species Eumeta japonica. The sequence goes on from BGZK01003233.1 coordinate 21,750, forward strand.
AAATTGTAGTTACGCTATAAGCTATAAACGTAATAATAATATAAACTCACACTTATTTCCCCGAAGAAGGAAAGGTACAGACTACAGATTTCCACACATAAATATTTATATAAAAATTACGAGAATCTACCCTTAAAACCGTCGTTTCATTAGAAATTTATCTTGTTTATGATCGCACTGAACGAACGATTCATGTTATTCGCATTTAACGCTTCGCCGTCATCATTGTCAGTCATCGCTTTAATTTGAAAAAAAATCCATCCTAAATTATAATTTCCAATTTGCGGTCGGCATTAAGATTTATATACCCAGTCATCAATATTAATAAAAGAGGGGGGCTGACACTTATTCGTCTTTGTTACTGAAGGGGAAGTCCCCGATCAACCGTTCCGAGGGGTGTCGGTGATCGCCGACAAACGTTTCACGACTTTTTAAAACGCGGGCCGACAACACCGCCAACGTCGGTTGATCGTCTCTTATATACCCGAAAAAAAAAGGTTATCGCATTTTTATTCTCTATGATTTCACTGAGTTTGGAAAACCGAGCCTTTTGTCTAAAGCTTTGATGTCCGGACGCCCTTGAAATATTCTTCGGGTTCCGTATTAAAGAAGTCACACAGACGAAAAGGCTTCGCTATCTATCTTTATATCACAAATTATTTCCCGGTAACCGGTATTACTGTCGATTCTGAATGTAGAATATACTGTTATTTTTTTATATTACTGTATTTGAAGTTTTTTTTATTTGAGCAAGAACACAGTGAAAGCTTTTTTTGGTAACGATAAAAATACCCTATGACATCATCGTTCTCAATCGCTATATAGAGTAATATTAAAGTTCATTACTCAAGGAAGAGATGCCATAGAATCTGTGATTGCTTATGGTTCATTGTTTTTTTTAAACGAGACAAGGAAGGATAAATTTTATTTACTTGGAATTAATTTTATTTCGTATTTTATTAATTATAATTATTCTTAAAATCCACTAATCTTTTTTAATTATAATTAGTAATATCGCAATTAGAAATCAAATTGAAATACAGCGTATGCTGAATAAAACATATTTAATATATTTATGAGGAATGAGAACTTTTTTAATTTTAAATAACGTAATCAACTAGATCGATAAGCACAAATATTTTTCTTGTTGCAAATGAAAAATAACAATAAAATAGAATAAAAAATAATAAATGAGATTTGATATTATTTTTATGTCTTTAATTTACTAATTGTTATTTTAAAAGTAATTATGTTTTTTCAATTATATGATTTGAAAATGATTTTTGCAGTTTAAAATAATGTACTTAATCAGACTTCCCATTATTTACATGTCCAATTTGTTTTCCCAATGTTGAATATAAATGGTTCCCTTTCGATTAATAAAATTATTAACATCAATTAGAAAAACGATAATTAATTTTATTTCGCTTTAAGACAGATTTAAAACGATTGCATTTGCAATTCGTAGTTATAATTACGCGGTATTATTCGCAATAACGAGTAGCCAGAGATAATAAACTTAGTGCGCGTTTACGAATTCACAACTTATTAAACCATCTCTGAGTGTAGGTTTCCCATGTAACAAGAGTAATTTTTCACCTAATATTAAAAAGTGTGAGTTTCCTCACGAAGCTTTACTTCAACATTAGCGAGTTATATTTTTGAAAGACAAATTTAAACTCAAATACTCAAACTTAAAAAAAAGCTTTTTAGGAATAACACAATATTAAAGCTACGACCTTCAAATTAGGTTTCGAGGTCCTACCACTGAACTGTCACTTAGCCTACACCAAATATGTACTGTGCAAGTTTATTCATGTATAATTTCAAATTCAATTTAATACACCATACAATTTTTCGGTTCGTTACTTTAATTCATATAACCCGATCGCTCGGTTACTTGCTCGTAGTAGAACACATCGAATCATTTGTCCAACATCACAGCCAAACATTAGCTCCAAGTCGACATAAAGGTCCGACTTAAATTATTTGTAATAAGCTACGAAACGGCAGCGGGGCGGCGTTCAACCTTGTAGCGAGCCATAAAAGATTATCTCACTCATCTGTTTATGAATAGGGAATGTCGCAAGTCCGTTTCGGCGGCGCGACACCCGTCTTAAGTAGTTTTGAAGCGCTCCCCGCTTCGTAATTGGACGGGGTCTAATGGCGGGGGGCCGGCGCCAATTACGGGTTATAGATGTCGCGCGAGTCGCCGTCAAACGCTACACGGACCCTCGTCTTAACCCCGTTGCCCGCTCAATAATTAATCAAGCAATTAGAGGGCACGAATTTAACTTTTCCATATAATTTCGTTAGGGCGACGCTCTAATTTAAAATTGATTATGGCCCGGCCGGTCTCGTGGGAGCGGCGGCGCGGACGGTCGGGGCGCTCGTGTCGGAGAAGAAAACCTCTTGCCAAGGTCGCGGAACGTGATGGAGGACGTTGTCGATAATTCAATGAAACATACTATTTTGTGAAACGCTTCCTTTTTTTTAATTTCCGCTGTGAAAATTAAGAAAATTCCATAAATTAGAATTCATCGATTGCTGTAAACTAGATAAAAGAAATCTGATAATTTGTACAAGAGATATCGTTGGATAAAATTTTTTCAATAAGTATTTTTTTACTATATTTTGTAAACTGCTTCACCGATTAATCCCAAAATCTGTGCAGTTGTTCTCCCTATAAAGGTGCGTTGTTTGTTGCTAACTGCATCAAAATCGGTCGGGTTGTTCAAGAAATATTTATGGAGAATAATTTTTCAAAAAGTGTTTCAGTTAAATATTTTTTAAGCTACTCCAATGATAAATCTAAAATTAAACCAGCTTTTTTCCTTAAAAAACAACGTCGATCTTTGCAAAATCGGTGGTGTCATTCGAAAGATATCATTAACCAAAAATTCGAAAAAAAAAGAGTTTTACGCCTGTGGGTAACTAACTCGGTGGTGTATTTTAAATTCCGGTTTCTATTTTCGGCAATAAAATAAAATCCAAAGTACTAGGGCTAGCCCGTTAAAAGACATCATAGTCGAAACATTTAAAATATATAGCATTTTTAAACTTTTCGTTATGGAAATTAGAAGAATTGATAAATTGGGAAGATATTGTTTTCAGTTCGATTTTGCTTAATATTTGTCCACATATTTTGACGTTTTAAGATCGTAGTAATCTATTTTGGCCATTTTCCAAGCGATGCCTAAGGTGTGTGCGTGCAAATGTGTGTTTGTGTGTGTGTGTGGATGTATGGGTGTATATGTCTAGGAGAAATATTCAAGAAGTGTTTTTTAGAATAATTTTTAAACTACTGATAAACTCCAAAATCTAAGTGATGTTTTAATTTTTTGCTCCAAAAAACAACATCGACCGTTGTAAACTGCATCAAAATCGGTGGGTTCTTTCGAGAGATATCGTCAAGGAAAAGTAAAGAAAAAAGATTTTTCAAAATGACATTTGTAATCCTTGATGAATTTATGTTGGCTACTCGGTCGGCACTTTCTATCTGCGTTGGATTACAGAAAGTAGATCGAAATCTAACAATGCGTTCCAAGGATATAGTGGTTGAAAAATTAAAATACTTTTTTTTTTAACATGTAGGTAAATTTTATGAAATCGAAGAGCCCAAAACATATCAAAATTCTAATTTTAGCTAAAAAGCTTGGAGAATTCGTTTGTTTATGACTTTCAAATATCATGGCGGAAAGTTTTAGTGATGGCGTGCGGAATCAAACGCTTTTCTGATTTTTTTGCAAAAATCTATGTATTGCGATCGACAACGTTAAAGCACATCTGTGGACAAAACCAATAATCTGTGGACATTTATGTAGGAGAAAAGAGATAATCTTCGCTAATGATCTATCTAGATGTTATATCGATATTCGCACAATTAAATATAATCCTGGAATGTGAAAAGGAAGCATCTGTTGAGGTCAATTGTTTTGTTAAAGATATCTTTTATATTTTCGTGCTTATATTAGCTTGACCTGTAAATATCATGTTTTTAATTTTTTAATTACTGATTTTTTAAATTATATTGTTATTTAGTTATTAAGTTAAATTTTTTTTCTTCGAGAATTATTTGCTGGTAAACATAAGAAAATTATGTAAAATGGAATAACAGTAATATTTTATATTTCATGACTAATTCAAGTTTAACAACCATAATCTCATTGGCAAAGTACCTGTATATCCTTTGCGGAGTCCCACAGGGTCTGTTTTGAGAAGATATTATATCACAGTCCCTGCACGAGCCCTATTGTGTGTTCAGAGTTTCACAATTATTTATTTTACATATGTTGATACATAAAAGATACAAAAACGAATTATTATTTTTCAATATATCTAACAAAAATTATTTCCAGCTATAAACTTTGACGAGGGTCTTGAATTTATTAAAACTTTGAAAATGCTACACGAAAATAAACTGTATATTTGAAATACAATGTTTATTTTGGGTTCATAAAGATATTCTCAAATAAAAGTGATTTTTTTAATATGTACAATATACCTATTTCAATATAGTTCTTTTAATAGGTATATGGAACGCCACACATAATTGAAGAGCTTTTATTTTTACTTACAATGTTCGCATTCATCAACTGAATAGTTACCACAGACAAGTCACAAAAGGTATTATACAATTCATTAATCAACAACTGAGTGTAGGTGATCTCGAGGGGTAAGCGTTTTCCCTTTAATCAGAAGCTATTACATTCGATTCCACTGTATGCATTCTGTTGAATGCAATCAGCTGCTGCCGGAGGCTCCCGGCCCTCGCTGTGCCAACGTGGGAAGCTCAATTTTCAAATTCTTCACTCGGAAATAAAAAAGTCACCTGACTGCACCCCGTTCTGTCCGGTGATAGAAAACTGGCGCATGTTTTAAATATAATAACGTTAGCTGACCAACTTTTACCGAGACCTGCGACATGTTCAAGCGCGTACGGTGGACGCAATGTTGTTGTGTGGGTAACTAACTCGCTGGTGTGTTTTGGATTCCGGTTTCTATTTTCGTCAATAGACGATAACCTGAAGTGCCAGGGTGAGCCCGTTCACGCTGGCAAGCTAGGGAAGACGCAGGGCATTATAATAGAGGCAGGCGGGCGCTATGGCGAGGACACGGCGCGGGCGGGCATAGCGTGTCATCGTATGGCGAAGTAAATACCCGCGCCCCCGCCTAACAGTGTCTCGTGTGGAAGATTCGATCCACTACTAATGTATACATGTATGTATGTTTGTTCCTTTATGCTCTAAATACATATAGCGTTCTAGGTACCTAACGCTGTAACGGATTTTCATGATTCCTAAGCCAGTCGATTTATTTTAATCTTGAATGTAACTAACGATATCACAGTAATCAAAATTCAATATGGTGACAACCAGATGCCATATTATTAGAAAGAAAAAAATTTAAATGTACAAAATAAAACAAATGGGGTATCATTGAATAGGTTTTTTGAAAATCGGTTTAGGTTTACTTAAATATCTTTCATTTTGAATGACCATTTAGGATCTAAAATGATTTTAAATTGGTTAGCAACTATTCTCACTCAAATTTTCAAACTTATAATAAACTTGTAATAAAGTTCTTATATGATCGTATAATAGACCTTATTAATGTAAAAAATGATTATTAGAGAATTATTATTCAATTTAATTCTTAAAATTGTGTGACAAACCCAAAATTTTACTGCTTTCAAAAATACTTAATTTTGAAGAGCCTTACCCAAAGAATTACTTCATACAGTGAGAGAAAATAACCTAATTAAAAATAAATAAAAAAATAGATAAAATATTAATATAATTAATTGATGACACTATGTTTATCGATGAAATAAATTTATCACGTTATTACAACGTGGCACGTCGTTGACATCGTTAATGACGAGAAATAAATTCTAGAATATTGTTAAGTAAAGAGTAAAAATAATAAAAAAATTAAAAAACCTGACTGCTAAAATTGTATACATGTAGCAAAAGTCGCAGCAAATAAGGAAACAAATATGATGCCTCCGACTGAAAATATTTATCATATTTGATTGAATGATTTTTCACATCATCTTATTTCCATCTTTTGAGTTCACTTTTGGCAGTCGAATTGTTTTTTTTTTAATTATTCTTTCTTATTTAACATTTTGAAATTAAAATACCGTTTTATATCTACTTAGGTGTAGACGTATAGAATATGTAGACACGTAAAAACGACATCCAACTAACTGACATTACTTTTATGAGGCAAATGTGACTTAAAATTTTCATGTGAAGGAAAATTCATTTCTGCAACTTCGAAACCGAGTCACAAAAAATTTGACGTTCGGCGACGTCGCCTCTGGCAAATCTGTTCTCTATGTCTTTCTTGTCTTAAGCGATCAAACATAATGTTTGATTAAAAACCATATTTTGTTTTAATTTTTTAATCTAATTTTTTTTTGCAAAATGTTTTTTTCCACAGTCGCCATACATTCATTCGCTTATGTGGCTAAGTTTGCTTGGACTGGCGTTGCCGTATGAAATTTTGAAATTGGTAAGAAAGTATTCAGAACAGATTTCGTCGTTTATTTTTCGCCCATTTAAAATAATGCATGAAAAGTAAAAACATCAGCGATTTGAGCTTCAACAGGCGCACAAACTTCGAATGATGACAGTTAAAAATCATTTCGACAGAACAATTCGATATACCTAATCACAAATCGATGGTAATTTTATGAGTAAATTGATCACAAAAGTTGTCAAGTACCAAAAATGCAAATCGGCAAATTTCAATAATTTTTGTGTAAACTATAATCTTTGTGAAAATCCAGAACCAGACAAATGGTTGAACGACATTTATGTCATTTTTTGAATGTGAATCAATGTATTATTTTTAAAATCGGACTTCATAGTTCCCAATGCTATTGTATATCCAAACATACAAACTATAGAAAGAGAATATCAGCATATATTAGACTAAAAGTTACCTTACATTGAAAAATAATAGCAATAAGGCTTTACCGGTACCCGTGTATTATAAATTACAATACAAAAATGTGGAATAAGTCCTGGTAGGTGTTTCTTACGTTCTTCATATAGCGATCACAGCCACACGTTATCGCGTTCCTTCGCTTCCGGCGAATTCCGGAGCTGCTGTTTGTTCGAGAAGCGATCAATTCAAAATATCTTATTTAGATCGTATCAAATAAGCACAAATATTCGGATAAATCTTTGAAAATTAAAACAAACCATTATGGAAATCTAATCAATGTTGACATACAACATTAACATATTTTAAATTAGCATATTTTAATAAAGCTGAAGTTTGTTTGTATGTTTCGACGGGATAATATTGAGAACTATAAGTTTGATTTTAAATATTCTTTTCGTTGTATAGCCACTTATCGAGGAAGATAAACGCTATTTTTTCTTCGTTTTAATTTTTATTTTCTTATTTTAGCTGTTATTTATTTAATGAGATGCACTCACCATATGTATGAAAGAGGCATGTATCATCAGATTATCAATATACCTATAA
>BGZK01003234.1:0-29241 GCA_005406025.1 Eumeta japonica
TGTGATGTTTCAAAATATTCTTTTAGATTATGTTAAAACATATAGTATTGATATATTATTTAAAATAAATAAATTTATAAAACGTTCTACAAGATTCTAAAACAATTTAACATTAATTACAAAATTTGATTTGAAAAAACAGAACATAGAATTACTTAAATCTATAAAAGTTATGAACTAAAACTCTTTGAAAGGATTCTGAGTGTCAAAGTCTGCAGCAACAAATGCAACATTTGCAAAATAATTTAGCAGAATTAACTGCACAAATTGAGTCGCGCAGGTTGAATTTCATTTCAAACTCAAATGTAGATCAAATTAAAGCCATGACATTTTGCCGAGTGGAAGTCTGGATTGCACGGCTTGCACCAGGAAACAAAACAGATGACCGGTGCAGTCCACGCCGACGCCGCGCAGCCGCCGCGACTTCGCCGCGCTCGAGGCGCGTCTCCCTCACAACACGCGGCACCCACAGACGGTCAAATGTTATAATGTACAGCGACGAGTTCGGAAGGTCGATGGGCTTGCAACTCAGCCGTCGCTTACCAGGAAAAATATATTAAACATTTGTATGCCAGGAGCCTCACATGACAATATACTGGAAAAAATTGTTAATACAAATTTCCAATCTAATAGCATAGTAATAATTTTGATTGGCAGAAGGGAAAAGACTAACAAAAAGATATTGTTAACTGCTTCTCAAAACTAAATAATATGAAAAATATAAATAAAGTAATTTTGTTCGCTTTTCCATTCAGCCAAAGCTTGTCAGAAAATGAAAATAATTATAGACATAAATTAAATATTAAGTTACATACTTTGACATGTCGTCACTCAAATAAATTTCATTTTATTGACACCAATAAAATTATTGGTAAATATTTTTTCTTGACAAGAAGGAAGTACTTGCCTTCAAAATTTATTATACAACAATTAGCGGAGTCGCTAAGTTATTATATTATTAACATGTCCAGCTATATGGACAAACAACTATGTGCTTCTATTGAGCCATTTGACATTGAAATTTTAAATTAGTTCATAAGACAATAGAGAGTACCTCTTGCACTTTTTCGAAATTATTTGGAAATTGTAATGACTCGGACACAAGCAAAAATTATAATATTGTTTCAGTACCTGAGAATCAATCCATAACAATCGAGAGAAAAAATCTAATAATAAAAAGTATATAATGAATCTGATGCATCAAAATATGCAGGGAATACTAAGTAAAGAACTGGAAATTGAGTTATTCTTAAATCAAGATGAAATTTACATATTATGTATTATAGAACATTGGCTTAGATGTTACCAGTTCATATTTAACTTCAGTTTGCACCAAGTAGCAAGTTCATTCAGCACAGAAAAAGCTATGCATGGAGGCTCCCTAATACAAATTAAAAATAATATAAAATAAAAAGAATGTTTAGATGTTGTGAGCCTGTCTGTTGAGCGAACTATTGAAGTGGCTTGCATAGAAATAGAGCAGCTTGTTGTATTAAGCGTATACAGACCCCTAAGTCATCGTATGATGTATTCGAAAAAATAATGGATGATATTTTGTATAAAATTAGTAAAAATTGTAAATATATTGCTGTTTATGGAGATTTTAATGTAAATTTATTGGAAAATTCTTGTTTATGTACTAGAATAAAATCTCTATTCCAATGTTATAATTTAGACAATTCATTTTTAGAACCGACTAGGTTCACAGCTACTTCGTCATCCTGTCTGGATAATATATTCACAAATATTAATCCAGAGTATAAGTCAGTTATAAGTAAATTATCATCTGACCATTGTGGACAGCTGGTTATGTTTAAAATCAATGATAAAAAAATATAAAACGTAAAATCAAAATTGTGCCTGTGAACACTGGTCGTCTTGAGCAGTTTAGATTTAATGTATTAAAAAAGGTGTCTGATTTGTCATATTGTAAAGACCCCAATGAATTATATAGTTCACTGTTGACTATAACCAGGTCTGAATGCAAAATGTTTTAAATCAAAAATATCAATGTTAATAATACCTTATCATTTAGTGATTGGGCGACAGTGGGTATTCATATTAGTAGACGTAAATTGTATGCACTTTATGAGGAAAGGACGTATAACAATACGTAAGAAATTATTCCAGGATCTTTAAGCGTGTGTGTGCAATCGCAAAATCAATGTTTATCTGTAATAAAATAAAAAAGAGCACAAACATCGTAAAAACTACTTGGAATATAATAAATAGTGAAACTGGAAAACGGACATCCCGACATTTAGAATTTCAATTAAAATTAATGACAAAATTTTAAAAAGACATAGAAGTTGCCTTTGCTTTTGAAAAGTTCTTTGCTAGTATTCCAGTTTCAACTACACAATCTCTGAAGTCATCGCCCACTCTCGCCGAATCTTTGTTGAAACGTATTGTCGATGTTTGTGGCGTTTCGTATGCATTTATTCGCGTCTATTATAAGGACGTTCTTAAAGCAATCAAATGTATAAAATGAAAAAACTGCCAATCTTGATGGCCTTTCCGTAAAAATAATTGATTCAATAATAGATTGTATTGCTCCATGTCTAGTAGTGATTTTAATGCATGCGTCGATTGTGGTGTGTTTCCGGATCTAATGAAGCAAAGTAAAGTAATTCCATTATTTAAATCCGGTAGTATATCTGACCCTACAAACTTTAGACCGATATCAATACTACCGACGCTCAGTAAAATTTTTGAAAAGCTTATTTTAAATCAACTATTGCAATATTTTTATAACAATAATTTGATGAACGTTAAACAATTTGGATTCACAAAGGGTCGCTCAACAACCGAAGCCGGTGTCGAGCTTATTCAGCAGATTTTTGATGCCTGGGAGGATTCACGGGACGCGATTGGTGTTTTCTGTGATTTGTCCAAGGCATTTGACTGCGTTCATCATGACACATTGATCAGGAAACTACATCATTATGGCGTCACGGGTCGATCCCTTGGACTTCTAGAGTCTTATCTAAGTGATAGAATTCAAAGGGTTGACATTAATGGTGAGAGGTCGTCGGGATCTGCAGTCAATATGGGCGTGCCACAGGGTTCAGTTCTTGGACCATTTCTATTCCTAGTGTACATAAATGATCTACCACATCTTGTTAAAATGGTCATGGGATTGTATTGTTTGCTGATGATACCTCCTTACTTTTAAGATTGATAGGCATCAACCAGCTTTTGACGAAGTAAACAGTACCATCTCTGAAATCGTTGAGTGGTTTAGTATTAATAATCTACTGCTCAATGAAAGGAAAACAAAACTTGTAAAATTTTCCTATCTGATTCTAAATTGATCGACACAAATGTAATGGTCAAAACGAGGTACTGGATATTGTGGACACAACCCTATTTCTTGGTCTCACTTTAGATTCTAAATTACGTTGGAATTCTCATATTACGAGATTAGCGAAAGGCTTGGTTCTGCAGCATATGCAGTCAAAAGAATTCGGCGACTTACAAACGAAAGCACCGCAAGACTAGTTTATTTCAGTTTTTTTCATAGTCTTATGACCTATGGAATTTTGTTATGGGGTCACGCAGCCGATATTAACACAATTTTCATGCTGCAGAAGCGAGCTATTCGTGCTGTTTATGATCTGAGACCAATGACATCTCTCAAAGAAAAATTTAAGGAAATTAATATCCTAACTTTAGCATCACAATATATATACGAAAACCTGGTATATGTCAAGAGAAATATAGAATCGTTCCAAAAAGGAGCGACATCCATAACATTAATACTAGACATAAGAATGATCTTGCTGCTCATAAGACTCGTCTAAGTAAAGTTAATAAATCATTTAAGGGGATGTGTGTGCGCTTTTATAATAAGATCCCAACTGAAATTCAAAATTTGCCATTTGCTGAGTTTAAACGTTTCGTTAAAAGAAAGTTATATGGCAAGGGCTATTATACCGTGTTGGAATATCTTAATGAAAAAAGGCCCTGGGATTGAGCTGCTCGCCTATCAGGTTATTTCATATTATTTTAAATGTCAACTAAATTATAAATGACTAAATATTTTGTATTGATGAGTAAAAAGAGCAAACCTTGAGTTTCTTGCCCATTCTTCTCTCGGTGAATCAGCATTTGGAATGGGCGGTAATGTCGAAATGAATTTATTAATGACGTATTTCAAGTGTAATTTCATTACCTACGAAATAAAGATATTTTTGATTTGATTTGATTTGATTTGATTTGATAATTTAAATTAATCGAAAAAAGTTACGAAAAATTATTATTTAAGACAAATTACAATATCATTAGTATTATATAAAGTGTTTTTTAAGTTGTAAAACCAATATAGAGTCTTAAGGAAAAATTTAAATAAAATGATAAAACATTATGAAGATTATTGGAGTTCATTTATTATCAGAATCACACAGCTTTCTAATTTGTTATACACGATGAGTTATAAAAACTTGTTTAAGATCGTGAAACGTTTTATCAGAATGTACAATAGTATCTTGTTCTTTAACTATAGAAATAATAAGAAATAGCTCTAATTATATTTAAACGGTTGGAAATGAAAAAAATAATGGTGAGATGAAAAAAATATATACGCTAATAATATATGTGCGGTCTTATATAGTTTGAACAAATCGAATCTTATTTGATACTACTATATAAAATTATATACGTTTATATCTATTGTTATATATTTATACACAGGTACGTAGCCATATCTGATTTTATATATAACTATATATGCACTTACATATTTATATCTCTTTATATGTAACTAGATATATTTATATATTATCATGTATAGTTAGATCCTGCTGAAATTCGGATCTTATTATATCTATCCAATTACACCCAATTATATACGATCAGATCCAATTATTATTTCTCGGGACTTGCTAAAGCTTGAGAAACTGTAGCCACAATTCGGACCGGATTCTGCCGGACCGTCAGAACTGCCGGTCCGGTAAAACTGCCGGAAGGGCTAGTGGCTGTACAATTTATATAAAGCTATTCACATTATCCCGAGTCCGGCATTTTACCGAGCGTTTTGTCACTACGAAGTGCCGATAGAACCACGGGACCGGAGTAATGTGAACGAGTTTGTGCCGGTATCTGTTACCATGCTCGTGCTCCACTCGCCCCGGCCGTGATCCTCTCACTTCATTCGGCTCGCATTTTATGATAAAAGTAGACGTGTAGCATGGACATTCAAGCAGAAACTTTAATTACGCTTGTCCAAGAGAGACCTGTTTTGTGGGATAAGACCGAAGAAGTCTACAAAGACAAAAACTTAAAGTTAGCAGCATGGCGTGAAGTATGTTTAATACTGAAACCAAACTTCGATGAACTAGAAGTAAAAGAAAGAAAACAGTACGGTGAGTTTTATAATGTTTATTGATAAAATGTAAATGCATTCATAAATTTTATTGTATAGCTGCTGTCTGCCAAGCAATGGAACTAATATTCGAAACAAATAATTAGTAAATGCTGTCCGTATAGCGTTGGCATTAGGGCCACCTCGACCCATTTCGATTCACGGGTCTCGTTTCTTATTCTTGATGTTCTATATTTTGATAACTTTTAAAATTTGTACCGTCTTTTTCTCTAACAAAATTATGTAAGACTGTACAAGCTTTAATTACTTGAATTGATGTGTCTACGTTCAGATCTATAGCTCGATGCAATATTCGCCACTTATTTGCCAGAATACCAAAAGCGCACTCAACATATCTTCCTGCTCGACTTAATCTATAGTTAAAATTTTTATCAGTATTCATATGTTGTGCCTCCATACGGACGTAGGGATTAGGTGTTAAAGCAAAGCCTTCATCGCCAACTAGTATAAACGATAGTTTCTCGCGCAAGTTTTCATGAAGCGGTCTAGGCTTTGGTACATTTAAATACCATCATTGTTTACCAGACAAATGACCTCGGTCGAACTGTAGATATGATTGAATGAGCTAAATATATTTTTTTAACTTCTATTTTCTTCTCGTTGTTATCATATGATGCAAATTCCTCTGCATTGTTATGATGACCACTTGCTAAAGTTTCAATCCTAATCGATTCACCGGTGCCGACATTTTCTTTTTGTTTCTTCTTGACAAATTTGTCCAACATAACTACACTTAAAATGCGTTTAAGTAACTAGGGATATTTGATTCAACGTCGTCTAGAAATTTACTGAGAAGGATAAATTGTGTTGTCATAAAATGTACTTTTAATTTGTTTACGAACTAATTCCGCAGCGGTTTTATAATTCTCAGATGTTCATCTTCTTTCTTTTCTTCTCGATGTAAATACCAATATTCATCAACAATTATGTTCCAGTGCCTGAATAACATATTATGGTTTCTTTCCGAGCACGAGTCACAATCGTTATATCATCTTCATATTTAATTCGTAAATATTTTAAAATTGTTTCGGCACACAACTCTTTATTTCCAACTAGCTCTCATTCTTTGATCCTAAACTGACACTCTTCGTAGTTTTCTATGTAATTGTAAATAGCCTGCATCGTCTTTGCAACAACTGGGTCGGGAGTTTTCCTAGATGTAGATTGCCGTGGAATATATTTGAATTTGTTTAAGCAATTGTTGTGCTAACGAACATTAGCGCCGACTAAGGACGGAATGGTATCAATAAGCGATATTACAGTCGATCCCAGCTCATCATTACGTTCTCCACCAATCGTAGCAATTTCTCTTACATTTGAATTGTCAGAAATAACATATTTATCAGCAGAAGATCTATCCAGCTTTTATGGCAAGCAGAAAAGTCAAACCTGTTGATTGAACTTGGTCGGGAAGATCTTCCTGAAGCAGGAGTTAGCTACTTCCGAAGGTTTACCTTTCTAGTCGAATATTCTAAGTTGCATCTATTATGAACCCTTAGGGGGCGTCCATAAATTACGTGAGGTGTTTTTTTAAATTCTCTGTCCCTCCCTTTCCCCTGGTGAGATGTCGTGAGATTTTATTCAGCCTCCTCCCCAACCCCCAATCTCACGTGAGATTTTTCAAAATGTGGGTTTCTTACGTAAAATGCGTTGGATTGTTATTGTAAAAGAAAATAAATTTGCTTCATGCTTTTATTTACGACTAGTTAAGACTGGTAATCAATATTGCTGAGAGTTTATTTATAAGTGTAATAAAATTTAACAATAGAATACTTTAATCGTAACTACCAGAAAGAATTCTAATTCTGTCCAATAATGAATCTACTCTAATTCAGTCCATGGAAAATCAATCGCGGTCTCAAGAGAGACTATTGGAACCAACATGTCTATATAATTTTCAGTGAAATCATCTGCTTCTTCAACTTCGTTCTGATCTAGCCACTCTAAGCAGCCGTTGGCGCTTGCGCACAGTAACTCGTTAGCTCGTCTTGTGACAATCCGTGAGGGTCGCACTTTGCGGAACATACGCGCTTGCTTAGCTGGTGCAATGTGGGCTGCTCGCCTGTGCTCTACAGCTCTTGTGCTAGATGCAAAGTAAATACCGCATGTACTACAGCATCTTTTCTCTAAATCATCACGTACACTTGGGCAATAGAGATCATAAGGCGTGCTAATGAAGGCATTCAGCGGTTGAATTGGTAGGCAGTGGCGTATTAGAAATGGAGTAAATGACTTTCCATCATGCTCTTTAAAGTCCGGAATTGTCAAATGTCCATCAACCTGAGTGATAGGGTATGGAGGTGGCAGAAAACGGTCGTGAAGAATCATATGCAGATCACTCCGACGTGGGCTGCAGCACTTCTGGTCATCGCATTTCACAACCTAAAAAAAAATTAAAAACAATTTCCCTTTGTAACTCTTAATAAAAATTTGTTGACATTCGTTAAAAAATTAAAAAATAAAATAAAATAACCACGCATAAAAATTTTATATGAACCAACTGCAATGTACCTGGAGTAAATATTGGCTCTCTCTAACGTGCTCAGTGTACCATTCTTCGGCTGGCAGGTCTGGAACGCTGGAAGTGTCATTATTCGGGTCTATATATTTAGCGACTACTTCGTGTCCGTCAATGCACACTGCAGACCATATTTCAGCCAAAATATCCCCTGCCTTTTTGAAATTATCCTTTTCCAGGCTTTCGTCTAATGTTCTACCGCTGGAGTCAAGATGTGTCCCAAAATCATGGGAAGAACAACGCCTGTTAGTTCTCGACTGAGTGGAGCCATGCGTCTCTCTACTCTATTGAATGCGCTCCTGCCAGGGCATTAGTCACAATAAATACTGCGTCCAAATCATATTGTTTAAAATGCTCTATGGCGTGTGCGATCACTTTGCGATATCGCGGATTCTCGTCAGGTCCACCGTCACTTGAAATTATAAGAACAGGTTTAACTTTGCTGTCTATATTCTTTATAAATTTGGAAAAGACTCAATTGTTAAAGAGTGTCCAAGTCTTGAGCGTGACTAGTTGCAGTTGACGAAGAGTGCTTGCCACTTCGTATTGCTATGTAAGTTGGTCCACTATATGAAACAGCTTCTGGTCGTCCCATCTCATTGGGTTTCACTTCACACAAAGCATACACGCTTGGAATTAATTTGTGCCTCGAAGCAATCACAAAGTCGTGATCTGGTAACGATACTTTATATTCAACATGCATTAATAATGGCGCCTGCTTGTTTACCGCTGTCAGACCGATGGGAACGCGTGCTTTGTCATCCTGAGATAAAAAGTTACGGAGTTAGGACCAATTACTGAGGCTATCGTTTCCAGCGACCTTATAGAGGCCACAGAAAAGTATTGGTCTTGGTGTGCCTTATGATGGTCAGCTTCAGGACGACTCAGTTTCACCGGCACAGTCACTATATGGCGCTTAGCTTCTCGTGTATTTGCCCGTCTAGGAAACAGTCGAATATGTAGCACTTCGTGATATATTAAATCCCAGCTCGCTTAGTTTATTTGTAAGTTCTGAAAGCGTATGGATGGTGCGAACTATCTCAAACGACTTCGCTCTTCAGCAGAAGCCCAAACAGAGCTAAATCACTTATTGTTTTAGCAATTCAGACTGTTCTTCTTCTAAACGTGGGCGTCCAGGGCCAGCACGAGGCGTCAACGACTTAGCTGCATCGGAATTCTTTGAACATAATTCAATTATTTTTGTTTTTATTTTTTCTGTGCGTCATAGGTACACTCTCTGTTTTTTCTTTTAGCTTGAGCTTCTTCACAAATGTCAATTTCTCGCCGCAAATTACGTGCTTTATCAAATTCAGTGCCGTCAGCTACAAGAGACCTTTTGCGCCTTTCCGTTAAGTCAAGCTCCATATGCAGCTTAGCAATCTTTTCTTCATAGTATTTTGTGCTGGAGTGGGACGTACGTTGGATGGTGTAGTGTTCGACATAGCTTCATCCCTCATTATCACAAAGAGGATGATTTTTCCGTTCGAAGCGCCTGTGAAATGCAGAAAACTTTTATTTAGAATACAAACAAAATATAACTACACAACTGCACGTATCGACTGTTCACTAGTGAATGACCGGTCTAGGTATAAAATTTAACAAAAGGACGTCCTTTACTATAGGCAGCTGCCGAAAATGAGACTAACAGCCGTTCCCAATATTCAATCTACGGTTAAAGATGGACATCTATCCTCCATCCCTAGTACTCAGCTATCTATCTTTTAAAGTTGTCCCAATACTGCAGATAGGCGTTTGCTATCTTTAGTTGACAGTAGATAAGCTACCTATCCGAGCCCTCTCTTGCGTTCCAAAATACACAGTGGCATAAGCACTCTCAGTGAAATCACAATTGTGTAAAAATAGAAATTTGATTCTAAATACCCAAAAAATATATAACAACATATTTATCATGATCATTTTATTTTTTAGATTAATTGCAAAGTAGAAATTAATATTAAAAGCGTTAAATTCAGAATTAGGAAAACAATGAAACGGAACGTTCTATATCGCCATTTTGTTGCTCTACTCTGTGGCCCCTGCATGTTCAATCTGCACGGTCTGCACCGACAAGGCGTCTGTCTAATTAATTAACCTTAGTTCTATATCGTTTTGTTGTTGTTTAATATTTCAGTTATTGCTTTGATTTTGCAATTTACTAAGGATTGTACGAAAATGTCGGCAGTAAGTACTTATTTCAGTTATAATAAATTCTAACACGTTTAAAAACATGTGACAACACATTGAATCATCATTGAAATTGAATTGAATCATTGATATTATGTTAAACTCAACGTTAAAAGTTTTGTTTTCCTTCAGCAAAAGGCGTACCAATGACGAAAGAAAAGTGATGCAACTTGTCAATTTGGTAGAAGCAAATCCCGTGCTATTCAGCAAAGCCACCAATGCCAGCAACAACCAGCAAAAGCCACTTGGTTAAAATAACCAACATATTTAATTCTATGGTTGGAATTAGCCTAGAAAACCTGAGCAGCTCAGGCTCAAATGGGAAAACTTAAAAAGACTGCCCGAAAAGGAGCACTAAAATAAGAATGAACAATCTAAAGGTATTATATTAATTCAAATAGTTTAAATTGTATATAATAAACGAAACACATATAGACTCACTCCCGTCATCCCTAATGGGGTAGACAGATGCCCTAATATCACTCGGCCACATTTGGTTACAAAATTGGGTTATAAAGTAAATGGGAGACATAAATTTCTGTTTACATTTCAGACTGGAGGTGGAAAGCCGGAGTATATTCCACCAGACGAAGCATTAGAAAAAGTAGCAGCCATATTAGGTGCTACGTGTGATGGCTACACAGTTCCGTTTGGAGGTGATTCTCAGGTGGAGGTCAAAGAAACTGTGTTGGATGAAGGATTGGTGGTGGATTCTGCCGTAGTCGTACCATTCGACACGGACACAGAAAAATTAACACCTATTTCTCCTTCGCCTACGACCCGCAGAACAGAAAATTTTTTTCATCAACAAAGAGTAAAGTGATATTCCACACAAGTAAAATATCCTTTCTCAATAGTCTTTTTAATATCACAGTTCCTTGTATTATTTATAAATTGCTATACACTAAACTATTCCATGTGAAACACTCCATACATATTGGTGAAACCCATATGAATGGTAATTGTTATAAAAGGCCAGTAGTGGATGTCCTATGGTTGAAATAATGATAATAATAATAATTCTTGCAAAATTAGACATTAACTCTTCAATTCCCAAGTCCAAGTTAATAAAAAAATATATTTACTTGTTATATAAAATAGCTCAGTTACATTTGAATAAGATAAAAGAAATATGAAAAATATGTAAACCACACCCAGTTTTTTTTTATGGGGGCGTCACCTCCAGGTGACACTGGACTTTGAAGAACACACATGATTTTTCCACTTTTAGTTAGGAATAAAGCCTCAGGTTTATAATAATATTTATTACATATATAAAAAAATATAACAATTATTTATTGTGAAAGCTGTACCAATACTTTAAATGCAAGCTGATATTGCATTTGGTATACATTTTTCTAGTGCGTTGGTGACAATATCTTCGTTGAGAGCACTGAACTTCCAAGTGAAAGAAGTATTAGTGACATTTCCATACCATTTTTTATGGTATTGCCTTTTTCTTTTTTCTTCGATGAAGGCACGTCGATTTCTTCTCGTTCTTCCAGGTCATTTTCTCCAGAAATGAAGGTCTCTTTGTAGCTCTACTTGAGATCGAAGCATGCGACTGGGAAGATGAATAGTAGCTTCGTTTTCATTCCCACTTTCTTCGTTAGTCACCATTATTAAGAATGAATTCAGAGCAGTAGAATTATTATACAGTGGAATCTCAATAACTCGAACCTCGTTAAGTCGAATTGCCATTTTCTTCCGATGAACCCCTAAATATGCGGTATCTCGAATTATTTAGACTTTGTAACTCGGAACAAAATGTTATTTCCCTACAAAGTATTGATAATACATATTTATACTCTATAACTCGAATTTCAAAAAGGAAACTCGGTAAATCGTAGCTGGTAAAATATAATGACATCATACTTAGGATTCCCCGAAATAATAGCAATAAATTCCAAAATGAATGTTCGGGTTTTCGGGGCTTCTAATCTATTGTTTTTGTCTTGTACACGTGCAATTAATGAATACATTCATGAAACTTTCTAAGTAACACAGCTGTGAACGTTATGTTTGATTTTTTTTAGTGAACAGTTTACTTTATTAATATGTAATTTGATTTAATATATAAAAAATATACATATATAAAACGTAAGTCGAAATGTTAGCAGTTAAGTGATATATATCTCAAAGTTCTTGTTAAGTCAAAAACTCGTTAACTCGAATTTTTTTGCATTTCCCTTGATATTCGAGTTATTGAGATTCCGCTGTATTGCCCAGTGTCACCCACGGGTGCCACGGTATGTTTCCAACGTTGTAACAATGATGTTACAACGTGTTATAAGTTATTCTTATTGTAATATACATTTGCATTATAGCTTATATATTCATTTATATTTCGCAAAACAATTAATGAATTTGTTAAATGACATAATGGTTAATGTTAGCAGACAAAATAATTAATTTACTAATTAATTTTGCTATAGCAATGGTAGGATTTTTAAATAAAGTTCAATGTGGTAGAAAAAAATATTTCACTTTCTGTCACCTACAAGTGACTCTAGGAATACAAGAGTTAAAGACTTATTCTGGTTTTGGAGTAATCTATAAATATATAAAAGTCTTATGTCATGCAGGTGGTACAAAATAGAAATCAATAGGAAAAGTTAAAAAAGGCTTATGTTTAACTTACCACCAGATATAGTAACAAATAACAGACAAAAATAGTAAATGATCACCAAAATGAAACTCGCATTTTAATGTAAAATTATAACCAAAGTTTTAACACTTTGCTATCCTATTTAAGTAAAACGACTTCAAGTAAATCATGAGTAATCCAAAAATAGTAAATGATCACCAAAATTAAACCAACATTTTAAAGTAAAATTATAACCAAAGTTTTTAAATTCCGCAATCCTATTTAAGCAAAATGAGTCCAAATAAATCATTGTTATCCCAAAAGTAGTAAATGATCACCAAAATTATACCAGCGTTATTACATCTTGCTATCCTGTTTAAGTAAACTGACTCCAAAAATCAAACCCAAAGATAATGAAAATGTTAATGAAAATCAAATTATTAACCACATTTCAATTTAAAATGACATGCAAAAATTACATTTCTTATCCGATTTACAATTATAAATAATAAATTACCTTTGGCAAAATATAGAACATTTTGATACAAATGCAGGAAGTTTGTCATTGCGACCGAGGCGGAATCCACCCGAGCCGTAGGTTAGGCCTTTTAAGTTATGGAGCCGAGGGTTGCATTGACTTTGCACGTGTCTCAAACGACATTTTCAATGCTCACTGAAATTAATGAACGGGAGACGATCTGCGACTCGTGGGGACGATGCGCGTTCGGCCTGATACAATAAATGTAATAACATTATGGTGGGGCGGGGGATAGACTGCGCCTTTTCCTGCACTAGTGTCAAGTGTGGAAAATTGTCTATGCATGCCTCTAAACAGTGCGATAAGAGTGTGTTTTCGAGGGAGTGTATTGAAAAACACACAAAAACACACACACACACACACAAAAACGCATCGAGATGCCGAGGCAGACAGAGACATCGGAAGGTGTCTCCGTCGCGCCTGATGCTGTAGGGGGTTTTGCGAGGCGGGTCAGTTCAAAAGACGAGATCTGCCAACCATCTCCCTCCGCCTCCACCAGCACTCGGCCGCCAATACAGTCGCCGGCCTCAAGGTCGCAAGAGGGCTCCGCGAATACCGGGGCCACCGCCGTCAACCGGGCGGCGGTAAAAATAACAGCCCTCACTAGGGAGGCGAGGGACGAGCTAGAGGCGTTGCGCAACATAAGCAGGAAGGTGAAAACCTCCGTCTGCGAAAATTGCAGCGCATCGCTGAGCTCGCTCTTCGCCTCGAAAGATCTCGCTCCGCCACATTTTGGAGGTGGAACGGGAGAAGACTAAGAGGGCTCCAACCTTGAGGAGGCTGAGAGGCGACTGCAAAGACGACGGAGCACCACCTCGACAGATGTCTGAGAGTGGAAACCGCCGACGCCGACATGGCAGCCGACATCAAGCGGACGCAGGACGCCATCGACAGATGGACATCCTAACAAGTTGGAGGGCTCCATAAAACACTGGAGATCAAGCCGACGACCTATGCGGCGGCTGCGGCAAAGCCGAAACTGCAAGCGGCCGCGAAGCCGCAAGTTCCTGGCCCAAAGATCGCCGCTGCCCACCCTTATCGTCTCGTCCCGATGCGCCAACCACCAGCGACCAGGTGGTCAAAGCCATCAGGGACGTGGTTGATGCAAGGGAAATGGGGTGGGGTGGACAGAGTGAGGAAAGCCAGGAACCAAAAGGTCGTCCTCACATGCGCGTCCGATGACGCTATCAAGCGCATCGAGACGCGCATTAAAACAAAATCCAAAGATCTCCAAGTGTCCAAACCGGAGCCATCGCTACCACTAGTTATTATACGGGATGTCCTGAAGGTCAATTCCGACGAACAGATCATTGAATCGCTGAAGAGGCAAAATGGGCACACCACCGAAGGTCTCGATTGGGGAAAAGTCGAGGCGCGGGTCCGCTACCGCAGACGTGCGCGAAACCCCCTCGAGTGCCATCCGGTTCTCGAGGTGTCGCCCGCGCTATACACGCGTCTAATAAAGGCCGGCTTTGTGTATGTGGGGTTGCAGCGGCGACCGGTTTGGGACCAGTCGCCTCTAGTGCAGTGCTCGCGCTGTCTCGGTTTCGGCCATAGCAAGAAATACTGCCGAGAACTGAATGACAAGTGCGCGCACTGTGGAGGTGACCACACAGGTCCCCTGTGTCCAGGCCGCAAAGCTGCTCAACCCCCAAAGTGCATCAATTGCACGAGAGCCGGCTGCGAGGACGTCGCCCTTTCGGCATTTAGCCAGAATGCGGCGTCCGCGCCAAATGGGACGCTATAGCGCGGACAAAGGTAGCGTATTGTTAGCGGCGGGCGCCTCGGCTGCCCAAAACCGCACTCACATGGCCGACGGCTTGTCGACCGGAAGTGCGACTGACCACGCATCCCTGCGGCTCATTCAATCCAACCTGCAGCGGAGCAAGCTCGCTACGGCGGAGCTGCTGGTTGGAGCGAGCAGGCGCAAGATTGCAGTGGCACTAGTCCAGGAGCCCTACGTGGGCAACACTGGCGAGCTGAAGCGGCACTCCGGCTGTAGGGTCATCCAACGGGTGGCCCCGCGTGCCGGACCCGTAAAAGCCGCCATCCTAATCCTGGACAGTGACGTGGACGTCGAGGAAGATCAAACACTCATCGACGAAAACGTCACTGCTGCTGTAATCACGGCTGGGAGCTGCAGAATTGGCGTTGTGTCGGTCTACTTCGAATGCGACAAGCCGATCGGCCCATACCTCGACCGCGTGAAGTGGGTCTGCTCGAAGCTCGGGACGAACAAAATCATCCTGGGGCGACGTCAGCATGGAGCGTGTGGTGGGGCAGTGAGCGCGACGACGCGAGGGGAACAGAGCTCTGCGACTTCCTCGACGTGGAGGGCTACATGTACTCAACGAAGGGAATATCCTACGTTCGAAGTATACAGGGGGGACCGTCTCTTCCAAAGTACGGTGGACGTGACGGCGTGCAGCTCCGCTCTACTGGATAGAGCGGAGGAATGGCAAGTGGTCCGAGGAGTAACATCTTCGGACCATAACGCAGTCACGTTCAACATACGCACCGGGGGGCGGTCCGAACCTGGGCCCTTCCGCGGTACATGAATCTATAACACAGCGAAGGCTCGGTGGTCGGAGTTCTAACAGCGTTTGATAACGCGAAGGAGGAAAGGGCTCTGACTGCCGGGATGGTGGAGGTTGTGGACTCGTGCGACCGACTCGACGAGGTCGTAGATCTGTACACCGAATGCGTCCAGCACGCGTGCGACACTGCCATACCGCAAAAGCGCTCGATGCGAAGACTGAAACTCCCTTGGTGGAGTCCCGAACTAGAGGGGCTGAAAAAGGATGCAAACACAAAAAAACGGCGCATCCGAAACGCAGCCCCTAGCAGACGCCGGTATGTGGTCGAGGAATATGTGAGAGCCAAGGAGGTTTAGGAACGGGCAGCAGCGGATGCCCAGACGATGAGCTGGAAGCGGTTTTGCACCGCCCAGGACAGGGAGAGCATATGGGATGGTATCTACAGGGTCATCAGGAACACTGGGAGAAACCAGGAGGATGTTTTACTTATCAACGACTCGGGGCAGACATGCAGCCCGAACGAGTCTGCCGTCCTCTTGGCGAATACCTTTTTTCCTGATGACCGTGTCGACACGGATGGTCCGTACCACACGGAACTAAGAAGACGAACCGACGGAAGTATCCGCCCGCCGGAGGCTTCGGATATCTTGTCCGAGATGGACCCGCCTTTCACTGGGGCTGAAGTGAAAATGGCCCTTAAGGCATTCAATCCCAAAAGCCCTGGGATTGACGGGTTCACTTCGGATATATGCCAGACTGCCACTTGCGGGACCTGGGATTGTTCCTAGCCATGGCAAATGTTTGCAGCTGGGATACTTTCCCGGGCCTGGAAGGTAGCGACCATAAAGGTGATACCGAAGCCAGGTAAGGATGACTACTCCCGTCCAAAGTCTTACCGTCCCATAGACCTTCTCCCCGTAATGGGAAAAACCGTGGAAAGGATGCTCGTCTGGCGCATCCAATGGCATATAATGCCGAAGCTGCAGACGCGGCAGTATGGTTTCATGCCACAGCGCGGGACGGAGGTACTCCTGTATGATCTAATGACACATCCGTAATAGTTAAATCTCAAAGGATTATCGTGATGGTGTCATTGGACATCGAGGGGCCTTCGACAACGCGTGGTGGCCGGCTATAAGAAACCAACTGCTCGTCCACAAATGCCGTAAACCTCTACGGCATGGTGATGGGTTACCTGAGAGACCGGGAGGTGGTGGTTCGATACGCCGGAGAGTCCAGGAGGATGACTTCGAAGGGTTGTATACAGGGCTCGATAGCCGGTCCAACCTTTGGAATCTCGTCCTTGACTCCCTACTCCGCGAACTCAGGGACCTCGGTGTATACGTCAGGCGTTCGCGGACGACGTGGTCCTGATGTTTTCCGGACAGTCAGCCTCAGCACTGGAGGCGGAGACCAACAGGGCACTAGCCGATGTGAGGGACTGGGGCTATCGAAACAAGTTGAGGTTTGCACCATCGAAAACCAACGCGATGGTGCTCACCAAAAAACTGAAATTCGATGTCCCGGTTATTCGCATGGGCAACAGAAATTGCCCTGGTTGACGAGATCCGCCTCCTAGGTCTTACAATAGACAAGGGGCTGATTTTCACACCCGTAAGGCGTGCAAAGGGCTGCCAACATTTATAAAGGCATAGCCAGGGCGGCCAAGGCTACTTGGGGGTTGAGTCCGGAGATAGTCAGGACGATATACGTCGCCGCGATAGAGCCGATAGTCATGTACGCTTCGTGCGCTTGGGCCCCGGCGACCAAAAAGCTCGGCGTGCGGAAAATGCTGGACGCACTACAGCGCAGTGTAGCATTGAAAGCATGCCGGGCTTACAGAACGGTCTCCCTTCATTCCGCGCTGATCCTCGCGAGGCTGCTCCCTCTAGACATACGGGTGAGGGAAGCAGCCAGACTATATGAGGTGAAGCGTGGAAGTGAATTGGGGAACGTCTGTGCCGACCGGGAGCTCGAGAGGCCCGTGTACTTCCGCGAAATGCCGCATCCCGCGCACACTCCCGAATTCGGGTTTGAGAGCGTTGAGGACCTGGATCCATCAACAGTCGACCGGCTCGCCATTGTCGGGCCGCACATATTTACCGACGGCTGTAAGATCGAAGGTAAAGTAGTTGCGGCCCTGACAGAGTGGCGGGACGAAATGGAATCCGGGAACTCCGCATTCCGGCTCGAATCCTTCTGCACGGTATTCCAGGCAGAGATGTTCGCGCTACAGGGCGATAAAGGGGTCAGGAAGACAAGGATCGGCTGGTCAACATCTTCAGCGACTCAAAGTCGTCGCTGCAGATGTTGACCGCCAAACCACAACCCTCTGGCCCATGCAGCGCGCCAAGACATCAGGGATATCGTTGCGGAAGGCAGGAAGTGCGCCTATTCTGGGTGCGGGCACGCACGCAGGGAACCACGAACGAGCGTGCTGACGAACTCGCCAGGAACGCCGCCCTCAAAGGAAAACGGCAGCGGATTACGATCGCTTTCCGCTGTCGTACGCCAAAGGTGATCAGGGCGGCGAGCCTGGACGAGTGGCAGCGTTACACCGAGGCACTGGTGAAATAACCAAGTGCTTCTTTCCCCGGGTGGAAGGGGCGTATAGGGTCCTCTCGCGATTCACGATCACGCCCCGATAGCGCAAACTAACGGGACACGGCGGATTCGCTCAGTACCTGAATAGGTTCAAGCTGAAGGATTCGCCGTACTGCGCGTGCGCCCCCGATAAGGTCCAAGATGTACTGCACGTTCTCGAAGAATGCCCAATCTTCGGGAGAGAGCGTGCAGAGACCGAGGCGGGCACCGGCGTCGTAGTCGCGAGGCATAGTTTTCCGGCTCTCCTTGATGACCAGACAAATCGAAAAACATTTTTGAAGTTCTGCGAGCGGGTCACGCAACGATGCAATAAAATGAATGGCTCCAACATAGCATATGAATAAAATCAAAATGGTGACGTGGTCGGAGTCGTAACATAAATAAACAGCCAATGGTTGGCGGGAAGACAAAGTCAAAGAGTGCTAAATATAATGTGTAAATATAAAAATAGGAATGTATAGAAATAAATATGTAAACGTTAGAAAAAATATGTATAAATGTTAGAAAAATATAGAAAAAAAAAAAGAAACAAAAAAGAAAAAAATAAATAAATAAAGAAATAAAAAAATAAAATAAAAAAAATAAAAAAAAATTAATTAAGATAAGTTACTTTAGCACCTTTATTGAATGCACTTTGCACATTCCCGGCCAAACCCTATGAAAGGCTGTGTGAAAAGTGGACGTAAGAATCTGAGAAAAAGCATATAAGGGCTGTCGCCAACATGCGACAGGAGCGAATGAATCAAAAAAAAAAAAAAAACACCTTGAACAAAGAAAGAAATAAAACTCTTACAATTTTAATCATCCTTTTTTTAATTATATAAACAAACATAAAAAGTTAGTCCTCTAATAATTAATAACAAATATTAAAATCTTAATAAGAATCAGTCTTCTGTAACAATTTACTGCACAATTAACGCTTTTTTGGCTTTGGCTGGTCGTCCTCTTTTGCGCTTCATGCCAATCGGAATAGTTCTGGCCTCTGAAGGAGGCTGGACGTGCTTAAGCCGAATCGCCAATCCAACGAGATGCTTACAAATGTAATCTTTGAGAAACTTTGGGCAATTGCATGTGCCTTGCAACCAATTTTCCTTTTCTCGGGGCATTATAACTTCTCTAAAATGTTGCTCTTTGTATTTGTCAAAGGTTTCCAACGGCTTTTCAAAATTTTTGCATTCTAAATCTAACAGCTGGGATTCTGTATGAGCAAACTAGCTCAGTGCTATTCTTTAAAGGCACCTGCTTCGACAGTTTTGCCCATTGGTAACTTTCTGTCCACGTCTTTAAAGATACTGTCGGCAGTTTAGCGAACCGTCTCTCAGTATTAGTGATGTATTCATTAGACCAGTCCTTGACTATATCAGAAGCGATTACTAAGAATCGCGCCAAAGGATGACGCTCACGAAGCATGCCACCATCTTTTATTGTTTTATTAAAGGATTCTAGATCATTGTTTGTAGCAGGAGTCCCCGGAGATGCGCTCAAATACCAGAAACGATTTAGTATGAGCCACTCGTTTTCAAAGCACGCACTAAAATCGTTTTCAGATTTCCACTTGTCCAAAAATTTTTCGCTGGCTTGATCAAATATTTCCTGAGTTGAGGCACACTGTAAAGCATCAATATCTTGCAAGATCTCTTTTTGGGATTTCTTTTGCACACTTTGCTCTACTCTTGTCTGCATCTTCTTTTTCGCATGCGCCCAACACATTCTTATGACTGTATCTGTTCCAAATGTGGACGCAAAGGCAGTTTGTATAGCTTTCGCTGCGTCACAAACCAAAACTTTACAAGTTAAACGGTATGAGAAGATTGAGAAAACTGCTTTCTTTAATTCAGAAAATAAAAAAATAAAGTCTTCCGTTCGTTCTGCTGTTGTCACCGCTAGTCCAAATGGGTGAAAATGTTTATCTCTGTCTATAGTTCCAATCACAAGTACTGGAAATTCTTGCCAAATAAGCTTATATGTGGCATCCGCATGCAGAACAAAACATTGACGTGATAGACCAATTAAATATTTCGTCGTTAACATGAACCGGAAGTTCTGATCTAAATCATCTTCAGAAATTTCATAGGCCAAAATAAAAACCTCGTGATCGTCATCAGGTATCTTAGAGTTTTCTTTTAACCATAACTCAAGCTGTCCCAAGCTTATTACCGATGGCCCGTATTTTTTCTTACGTATGATTTTAAGATAATTGTTTAACTGTAACTTAGTCGGCAGAACTAGTCCATTAATTTTACTTAAGTTCTTCATAATAGATCTAGGTTTCAAACGCAGTTCGAATAGTTTTTCTATTTCCTTTTCGTTGCCTCATTTATTCCACTAGTCGACTGACAGTCACAATTATCATGGTCGTGACATTTTTCAGTACGAAATAATATATCATCACATGATGCGTCAAATAAAAGATAAATCGCAGCAGAACACTGAACTTCAGAACGAACCTTCACTTTGTTACAACGATAGTAACGTTTTACTCCTTCTTCAGTCATATGAATTTTTGTTGATTGACCATGTCTTCTCATTTTAATAAATTCCTCTGCGCTCCGCACAGTTGAAAATTTTCTTTCAAAACCAAACTTTATTTTGCCTTCGACGTTTTTTTATGCTCTGTGATGTCTTCGTCTTCATCAGATTCCGATGAAGAACCCAACAGTGGAGCACAAGAACTTTGTCCCGCTAAGTTTTCATTCGCCATTGCTAAGAAGATAGATACCAACACACAGAAAACAAAACACACCCAATAGCGCAAGTGCACGCACGTGACTGACTGGGGATCGTGTCCGGGCGAGCAGCGCGGCGTTTGCGGTGCGGTGGGAGGGATTGCAAGCCGGAGACATAACTTAATATGGCATCATAATACTTTATTTGATAATAAGCCTACATTTTATGGCAATCACAGTGATTTATTTAGGCAAAATAATACATTAATTTGGTCGTCAAGATTTGGTGATCATTTACTAAATTTGGTGGTCGAATACAATTTAAAGTGGAGTCGTGACTAAAATAGCTGGTACTATTGTATTTTTAGACTTTATTTTTCTGGTGTTAAGTAGATATTTTTGGTTACAAAACTAAGGGTATCAAAGCATTTTATGGTGGTCATTATATTTATCCCCGTTAAAAAATACTGCCTTGTTAAACACAAAATGTAAATGTGGAACTGTTTTTAGGAAAACTGAAGCGTCAAACTGTTGCTGACGATCTGAAGGCTTCCATAGCAAGGAATCGGGCAATTGCAGAGTATTACAATAATAAAATGAAACATGAAGAAGTGATAGCTGCCCTTAGAAGAAGAAGTTAAATTAGAAATATTACAATTAAAGAAAAAATATGTGTCTAGATGATCCGAAGACAATGTAAATAAAATGTAATTGTAAAATGTAAATAAAAACTAGTTTAAAGATTTGTGTATCTTCTAATTGTTTCTTTGCCGTCATGAAAGTTGTCCTACAGGAACTAATTACATAAATAATTATCAATTAATGTTTGATGTTCCTGGATCTGATGTATGGCATGATTTTCTGGGATATCCTCATACGATATATTTATATTATGACTTGGGATTTCTATTCCGGGGCTCCAAGTCCTCCAAACCCATTTTCGGCATATATTGTGCACACTGATGTGACAATGACAACAGCCTGGGTTGTTGCCAAACAAAGCCTAATTTTCAATGAAAGAACTGGGAATCGTCTTTTCCAGACTCCAAAACATCTGTAAAAGAAATTTATTTGTTTAATATTATCTACTTGTTTCAATACAAACTAGCTGGGCGACCGAGCTTTGCTCGGATTATTTTTTGGATACACTAAGTGTATAAAACACTGTTAATATACCAAGTTGCAAAACTAATGTCACTTCATTTCTCTGATTAAAAACAGTCCATTATCACCAGTAAAATATCAAGTGTCGTAATATTAAAATTATAAAATATGGTTGCCTGAGGCGATTTTAATGTTTCCAAAATATTTTTTAATGATTTCTGTGCAATTTGTAATATTCGACATATTTTACTACTTACTTATTGCTACTAATGAGATCGTATTGAGATCGTAGTTTTATCTTTTAACACAAGATGGCACTCGTTTCCCATTGAATGGACCACAACTGACGACTGACACATTTACAAATTAATATTCCAAAACAAGCACGAAAATAAAAAAACTAATATTGAGGTTATTTTGATAAAATTAATTTTAAAAAAGCAACCTGGAAGTGGATCAAATTTAACTACAAGATAAAAATGCTTGTCATAATAATAAAATTAAAAAGCGTAATAAAAAAAGATATTAAAAATCGAGACCCCAGGCTCGAACTCGGGATCTTCTGCACAGAAGCATACGTGATAGCCGCTGCTCCACGGCAACTGTAAAAGCATGTGGCGAAATATCTATGTATTTAGTAAGTAAGCATTCATATCCGGTTTTAAATTTTCTTGGAAAATCGCGTTTTCCCGGGAAAAACACCTATGTAGATTAACTTGAAACACTAAACTTTATCTAAATATAATTTTTTCATGAAAATCGTTAGAGCCGTTTCCGAGATAGCTGGTATATATAAACAAACAAATATACAAGAATTGCTCGTTTAAAGGTATTAGAAGATAAGACTGAGTTTTGATTATTTACCTTTCTATAGTATTTCTAGTTTTGATGTGAGCTCTGTTGTAGTTTATTTCCTTCCTAGATACTGGAGTGAGTAAAGGGGTAAGTAGGTAGGGTTTGCAAGGGTATGCACTATCGCCGATCAACCATCTATTGCCATAAACCCCATTTTCACACTGAGCTGAAAACAAAAGGTTAAAACCAATTTCAATGTATGTAAGACAACGATGATACCAATGCATAAAACTACAATCATAATCATAACTGTAAGGGTATAGGGTTGCAGGGCTGTAGGGTTTCATTATGCATATTTTAAGTTGATGTTTGGAATAATATAACTTACCTCGTAACTCAGAATTATTGAAAATGGTAGCATCATGAGTTGATCCAGGCCATCGTGCCACAATATTTAAAAAATACAAATTTGCGTCACATACACCTTGCACGTTCATAGAAAAAACTGACTTTCTATTTCGAAATTCTTCTCCAATATTGGAATCTGTTCAGAAGACATGTTTGTTAGTAACAATAGGAAGTTTGAGCTCTTTAGAGCAAATTTTAATAAATTAATAGTAGGTAGCTCCTTACTTGGTGATTGCACCTGAATATGTGTGCCATCAATTGCACCTAATACACGAGGAAATCTCGCAATATTATAGAAGTTCTCTGTAATATCGCTATGGACGTATATATATTTTGGGTACAATCTAGCAATAGCCTTTGATACATCTCTCACTATACGTGAGGCAGCTGATTTTGAGACTTCTATGTAGTCACCTACTGCCACCAACATTGTACCCAGTGCATAAAACCGCAATGTCAATAGCAATTGATGTAGAGGCAATATTCCGTAGTTTCTGAAAACAAAAATAGAGTTGAACATACTTGTGATTGTTTAGTATATCCTACAAAAAGTAACTTGTACAATGTAAACAATAATAACATGAAAACAAATAGGTACGGCAAAAAATTATCTTACTTTGTTAAGGTTACTTTTAGAAATGGGTAAGTAAATCATCGACTGCACTTTTATTTAATCGGGATCTGTATTCGAACTCATAATCATTGCATTTATGTAAGTAATTAATGCGTTCTGCATACGATCTGGACGTAACATTTTCCTCAGTATCCGACTCCCAATCACTCAATTGCAAAAGAAGCAATATCGTCGGTGGAACTTGAGTCCGACATTTTTTTCTGCTAATTTACTTTTATTTTATAAAAATCAAACTTTGAAAACTATTTTTACTTCTGCTTCACTGACTTTTGGGGTAAAATATCTCACGAAAATTACGGATCAAGCTTTAGATTACTAAAGATAGCCAACCTAACTGACACTGACATAATATTCATATAGAGACGCGCCAACTGTCAATTCCATATAAATCGCTATCTTTAGTAAGCTATCCGCCCTCCCAACGGTAGATCGCAACTTAGGATAGGATTGCCTATCAACGATAGACTTATTGGGACAGAAATATTACAGATAGATAGCTTTTTCTATCTCTAGTATGGCAAAACCAGAGATAGATTGAATATTGGGAACGGCCGTAAGGATACTCCGACAAACATCAAACTATGGATCCATTGAAATCTAACACTATATTCTATGTTCATATTTGTAATATTAATTCTGAATTTTTTTATTAAAGTTAAAAATTCTGAGAAAAAGAGCATGTGTAGGTACAATTACTATATACTTAAAACCAAATAAGGATAACAAAAAAAGGTTAATACTGGAAATAAAATTAAAAAACTCATAAACAAATAAGGTTAAAAATATAGAAAATATATATTTGAATAGTTTATTAATAGTATAACAAAAAAGTCCTGAATCATAATTGTCATAACTTTATTTGTCATAACTTTATTTATTTATATCAGGCCAGCTGCACTAAATAATTGCTCGCTTGGTACACTGGCAGGACGAGCGCTGAGGTACATACGAGCCAGTTCTGTCAATTTGTCAAATTTGGCTTTGGATTTCCACCAGTCCAAAGGATTTTCATTCAGCGAAATTCGTTTCTCTTTTAAATATGACTTTAATTGTGATTTTATTTGACATAGAATCGTATCTTCTGGTTCAGTTTCATCACCAGAATTATCGCCATCGCTTGAGGAATCCAAAATTCTCGCCAGATTTGTGATGAGGCTTTTAGTAGGGTAATCAGCACTTGTAGAAGGCTCATTATCATCGATAGACTTCGTGTTCCTCGGCTTTTTACCACTTGAAATTGAAGATGAACGATTTTTATTTAATAAACCAAGCGCAAGTTTGATGATCTCGGTATTGACATTATCTTTCACAATATCAATAAAGAATTTGTTCTTGTATCGAGGGTCCAAGGAAGTCGCAATAGTAAACAAAGGGTCATTTTCAAGGTTGCAAAACTTCTTATTCATTTGAGTTTTAACACTTGAGTAAAGTTTGCATGATATTATCAACAGTATCACCTTCAACTGGTAGGTTTAGGTCTTCAATACCTTTTAACATGTAAATAATCGGAATAACTGATGAAATTGAAGAATCAGAACTTAAGTTACGGGTGGCTTCTTCAAATGGTTTAAGTATTAATACACAATTTTCTATAGCTTTATATTCATCAGACGATAAATTGGGAACATTGTTGCTATTGCCATATATAGCTAAAGCATCCTTGAGTTTTAAGAACCTTTGAAACATGTAGAAGGTGCTGTTCCATCTAGTTGAACAATCTCTTATAACAGTTAATGGTACTTGATCTGGGTTTAGGCGCAACTGGACTTTAGATAATTGGTCTTGAGCAATAGTCGAGTGATTAAAATGTCCTGCAATCTTATTACATTTCTGGGTCAGAGCTACTAAATATTCTTGTGAATTTAATGCAGTTTTTATATTTGTTTGTAGTTTATGAACGGTGCAATCTATATCTTTAACCAGCCAAAGACATAGCACGCTTCATATTTGAGCCTTCATCCCTTACCATGCAATGAACTTGTTCCTTAAGTATGTTCCACTCATTTAGCATCGATTCGAATTTACTTGCAATCACATCACCCGTGTGTCGTTCGTGAAATTCCTCACATTTTAAAATAATCCTTAGACGATTAAAGTTAGCTGTTATGCCGTGGCAAGTCAAGCTGAGGAGTGAAACGTTAGCAGCTGGCTCGGACCAAATGTCGGTTGTGAATGACATGAATTTCAAATCACTCAAGATGAATTTAACTTTGTTTGCCACTTTTGCATACAATTCTTGGCTATGCTCAGTAAAAAAATTGCGTCCTTTCAAGGTATATTGTGGTGCCACCAGTTGCATTAATCTTCGGAAACCCACATTCTCAACAAAGTTGAAGGGCAAACTGTCTAACGCTATCATTTCACTTATTCGGTAATCAATTTGTTGCGACAATGGATGCTTAGCGTCCCATTGCTTCTTTTTCATAATAGATTCTTCAATAGATAATTGTTTTTTTACCTCTTTAAGTGGCGTTTCCGGAGAAATAAGCATTTTAGAAGCCTGAAGTTCTGTTTCTGCACGTATTAACAACTCGAACTCTTCGGCATGAACGGCTTTCAAATGAGTTCGCAGCCCCGAAGTAGTACGCCCAGCGCGTGAATACACTTTTTCACATATATTACACTTCGCACGATCTTTATCAAAAGGTGTGAAGTATCGCCATATTTCACTCTTCTTTCCCGGCGCCATCATACAAAGATATAGTTCTTATTAAACACGTCTAATAACTCGTCCAAGCTCAAATAATTCACGACTCGAAACTTTGTTCATTCACTTGGTCACAAATACAATATCTGCGTATCGATTGTTTGACAATTGAATCACTCAGTGACAGTGACAAATCAATTGAAGCTTTCTATTGGTTAAACTCACACGCGCCGACGCGCTACGCTCCGCCCACTCAAACTTGTCTCGACCTGCATACACTCGCATTTGCATAACATTCGCATTGTTTGATGTGAATGCGAGTGGTAATGCGAGTGTTTAAAAGGATGCGAATCATTCGCATTTGCGAATGCGAATGCGAACATTCGTAACATCCCTGCATTATAGTGCCGATGTCATCACCGAGCGCGGAAGCCGCGGATGCCGCGGTTCCGGCCTGTCGTGTGGGCTGTTTTTTGTGTGGGACCCTATTTTCGGTTCCGGTAGTTTTTGAGTTTACCCATGGAAGAGAATTCTTTTCAGTGGTTCTCCTTCGGGAGGTAGAAGTTACTTCCGGTTAGTTTCGCCGGTACAGTCCGTGTTTGTCTGTTTATTTTCGCTGTTTAGGCGGGAAAGTGAGATACGTCCAACGGACGTGGTGTGAACTTTGTGTGATGTTTTTGATGTTGGGGGGGGTTTCACTTTCGGTGGCGGCGAAGGTTTGGACCCGGCCACGTTAGTGGTTTTGAATGTATTGACTCCGCTGACTGTCGCTTCTTTATTGGAAGCGACGGTCTTGGCTGCTATTACTTTTTTGGAGGTGATCGATGAATCACTGTGATTCGTCGATTTCACCTACGCCTGCTCTATTTCCATAACCGAGTCGTTCGACTGGCTGCTGTTACTCAACTTGCAGGGTCGCCGGGCGACTCTCTTGTTCTGTTCTTCCTCTTGACGATTTGGAATTCCTCATCGTCCGAGGCTTTGATAGTAGAGTCGGAGTTAGAGCCTGTCCGGATGAGGCGTTTTACGCGCGAGTGCACTCGCGCGTCTAATTTTCTATTTCGTCCAGATACCACGTTTTACGCGCGTTTCTACGCTGGAAGGGATCCAATCAGTTGCAAACATGGACTCGGAGACAGCAGTTGTGTTGTGGCTTGCATACCGTCGATGGAAACGTCGTAAACGAAGAGAACGTCGACGATTTAATGTGCACCCAATTCTACGTGACAGAATGACGCACAATATGTTTATAACATTATATCCAAAGCTCAGAGAACACAGTGAAAAGTTTTTCAACTACTTTCGGATGTCTGTAACATCGTTCGATGAATTACTAGATATTATTCAAGAAGATTTGACTCCATGTCAAAATTATGTGATACGGGATACTGTTTCTACAGAAGAAAAACTCGTGATTACTTTGAGGTAAAATTTTTTATTATTATAATACCTTTAACAAATTTGTACTTTAAACTAAGAATCAATTTAAGAAAAGAATATGAACAAAAGAACAAAATTAGAATTATCAACCATATGGTTATATAGGTTTCGATAATTAAGTAGCTTAGAAAAATTAGGAATCATACAAACTTAACATTTAATCACCATATAGTTCCATCAATTCAGATTCTCGTGAATCTTGTGTTGAAGCTGGTGATGGGGTTGTTGGGTTATTGTAAGCAGACGTTGTCGATGGGGTATTGCGTTCCACAGTACAATAACCTCGATTGTAAGACGAAAAGGTTGCAGGAGGAAACGAAGATGTTGAAGGGTGTATTGTGTTATATCCTGTTTCTTCAAAATAATCTCTCTGGTGGCGTTGCGTCATTCCTGTTTGGAAATGATATTGTGTTGAAGGTAGGTAGGCAGAACGAGCAGTTGAAGGTTTATGACTCAGGGCTTGTTGAGCTTGAAGTACTTTCATTAATTCAATTTTTGTTTGAAGTCTGTTTTCCTCTGGTACTTTAAGAAGTTCTTTATGTAATGACAAACAAAATAATTTGATATCATCAGACTCCGTTTGGTTTGATGTATCTGGCTGATGTTTAGGCAGAATTTGTTTTTATGATGGCGAGAAATTCTTCATCGGCTGCATTTAGTTTTTCTTCTTTTTGCCTGACAACTGGAGGTCTCATTACATCTTCCCCATCGTCAGAAAAGTCCTGTTATTCAGCTACAGCAGGCGTAGTGTTAATGTTGCTGTCAGTTGTTTTATTGTGTATTGATCGTTCGAGGAACATGAAACGTTCAAAATACATATATTTGGTTTTGCCGGAGGCTCCTGATCCAGACGGAGTGGTTTTCTTCTTCTTCAATTCTCTTACAAATCCATCACGCAACCCTTTCCACTTCTTTTGCAATGAAATGCTTGTGAGTAAAAGATAGAAATGGTCAATTTATGTTTGTATTGTCATACGTAGATTCTAGTAGCTTCGAGATACATGACATTGTCTATATTATAAAAAATAAATTAAAGTTATAAATTCAATATTATAAACGCGAAAGTATGGATGGATGGATATTTGTAACTATTTCACGTAAAAACAACTGAATGGATTTTAATTAAACTTTGCAATAATATAGCTTATACATCAGAATAACACATACGCTACAAAGCATAAAGATGTATTGTATAC